>NDGM011073588.1:0-17651 GCA_002564305.1 Octomys mimax
CTCCGTTATCTGAATATTATAGGTGTGTAAACTCGGCAAAGTATTCTAAAAGACTCCAGTAGATTTGTAGCATAAGTGGCTTTGACTTTTGGTATAACTCTTCTAGCCTTCCATTGTGGCTTACCTGACTGCAAGTCACACTTCCATCACAGAAGAATTAAACTATACACATTAGTATAATTCTATACTAACCCAAGATGAACAGAGGGCTGTGTTTTCTTGACTATACTATATACTAATACAAAGATATTGAGTTTACTGAAAACAAATCTCAATATTTCCAGAGTCCTTATCAAGTACCCCAAATGAGTCCCAAAGTCTTTTCTGCAATGTGACTTTGTTGAGCTTCTCATCAAAGGCTGCTTCATCAATCCCAATGTTGCTGATGGTACTAGGATACCGTTGGCCCAGATGATGGCCTTATGAAATCTGGTACCTCCGGAGAGCTCAAATGATATTGGACGAATTCTTCAAAATGTGGGAGCTTCCAAGGCTAGCTTGTGACCCACACAGATGCAGGAGAACACTACAGGTCTTCCATTTGGTGTCCAACTTTTTCAACATTCAACACCAAACACCAGTGTTCATGTTTAAGTGTTTCACAGTCACTCATAGCAACATCATTTTTGTATCTTATTTACTACATTTCCCTCTGTTGGATGGAATGCTTTTCTGCAAAAAATATTGCACTGCAATCAAAGCCCTTTCTCTTTAGCAACCTTTCCAACCTGACTCTTCCAGGTTGTAAAATACCACACATACTGGTCTTGGTGAAATTTGCCATTCAAAGTTTGATCCATGTAGCTAGAGATGTATATGTTATAAAATGGGGCAGAACTGAAACTAAAGTGGAGATGGCATAGTATGGATTATGGACTTGAGGATTCAGACAGTGTGGAGGACATAGTGGCAGGAAACTTGCATTGTGATTTCCTAGAACAACATAATGATTAAGGATGCAAGCCTCAGGGCCTATCCTACTGCCCAACACTTCCAAGCCACCTACACTACTTTTCAGTGTGTGCCTTGATTAGGTTGGTCATCCTCCTTGTGTTTGTTTATTAGATGGACAGGATAATAGCACGTACAGAATAGTAGGTACTATGAGGACTATCTTGACTAGGTCCATACTTCTTTGCATTCACAGTAAGTAACTTTAGTAAACCCTTGTTTATGACTGAGCTTCAGAATCCTCAGATACATGTTCTAGAGCCTTTATAACTCTGATGTTCTATTGATCTATTATATTTTCTTTACCAATATTGACTTTCATTAAATTGGAAAAACAATAAGTGAGATTGATTTTACCCAGGGCCAAGGCAAGCTATACTGAATATGCCTGTCTCTTCATTGAACTGAATTCTAGGTAATAATTTTGAAGACAAATTTTCAATAATGAAAAAAATAAGCAAATTTCTCTCTTGTGAATAGCCTCAGGAGTAAAGTGATATGTGTCCAACTGGTTACTATAAATTATTGTCCCATCTTTCATATAATCCTTTTGAATTCAATGCTGAAGTCTGCTCCCAGTTGAAGAAGAGGCAGGTGGTAGTTGGACCACAACTTCCTTTTTCCTGTCCCAGACTGTATGTTTGGATTTTTAGCTGTCAAGCAGAATTGCATTGAATAAGGTTCTAAATATACACGCATATGACATTATTCTTCTTTAGGTAACCAGAAACACAATTCTTAGCATTGTATTGTGAACTGCATAGAATCTTGAAAGAGGAGTTAAGTTAAAGAATGAAAGAAAGAAAAAAGGAAAGAATAGAGATGGAATAAAGAGTAGCTCAGACTTGCTGGAGTGAAAGTCAGGCAGAAAGCCCTGATAGAAGCCAACCTTCATTATATCACTGGGCTTTGGGTTGACCAGGTATGCATGGCAGGCATATGTTCAACAAACCACATGAGTATTTGTTATCTGCTCTCATCTTATACTAACCTGAATCATTTTCTTGGCTATGTCCCATACTTATAGGGAAATTTTGCATTATTTAAAACCTTAAACTTCATTTTAGTTTTTATTTTTAGCATTATCACATCCATTGTATTAGAAGTTCCAAAGGTAAACAAAATGTTCCTATTTTATTCACTTGTATGTACTCCAATCATAGACAGGAGGTGCAAGAGCCACTGTTTAGTATCACACTTCAAAAACATCAGCAAGGTCATAAAATATGCAATCATCATGAAAATATGAATATTTCCCTCGTCCTCTATATTCAATAACATGAACTTCTACATTTTTATTACTATTAAGCATCTCAGCTTTTATTTCTCCACTTCTAATACCATGCTACAGATTCCATTTTACATGCTCTAAAGCCCTTTATAAACCTACATTACTCACTGTAAAATTTAAAAACTAAGACTGGAAGCTATGGAAC
Organism: Octomys mimax; assembly: GCA_002564305.1. Taxonomy (NCBI): domain Eukaryota; kingdom Metazoa; phylum Chordata; class Mammalia; order Rodentia; family Octodontidae; genus Octomys; species Octomys mimax. The sequence continues at coordinate 2,388 of NDGM011073588.1, forward strand.
TACTGTACTCTACAGAGAAAAACAAAAATTTCATTGCAGGACTGCTCAGAAAACTTTCCTTCTCCAAAAGATAAATGGAAAGCTGACTGGGAGTTAAGAAAGGAGAGGGGAGGAACCCTCAGATAGACTCTTGGAAGCTCCTCCCCAGCGAGCCTTGCCCCGAGGCTGGGGCAGCTGACTGTTTTGGGGCCATCAGCAGATGGTGCTTCTAGGAGGACTACCAATTCATCAGCACCAGGCCCCAGCTCTTGAGCTTCCAGCCTGGAACAATCTTGACAATTTCTCTCTCTTTAGCGGTCCAGTGAAGTCCTTCTTTCCATTCTAGGATATGTATAAGCAATCTTCACTGGAGGAAAGATATGCTCAATATTTCCCATTTGCTCCTCTGGATCATTTTCACCTTTCTCCATCTTTCCCTTCTCTGAAGGACATGACCTGCACAATGCACATATCCAGAGCACCATTTACTTCTCCCACCACCGGGTGACAGACACCAACAGACGATAGGAAAGTGTCCAGTGTGGCTCCTTCTGGCTTCCTTCCTGCTTTGTGGCAGTACAGTAGCTATAGTTTTTCCCCTACAGGTCACAGCCCATTCCCTCTCTGTGATCTGAAACCTTGTCTTTTCTCCGCTGTTACTGTTCCTTGAAAACTGCAAGATTCCCTGCTAGTACTTCTTAACTCCATAAGTACCTTTAACTCACACAAATAGGAGCTTTAGCAGCTTTAAACATGATGAAGGTATGAAGGGAGAGTCTCACCCAGGTAACAAGGAAATGATGCCTTTATTTAAGCATTCTAGCTATTGGAAGCATGAGTGAGCAAAAGACCTCGATGCACTTATTGTTCATTAAATAGATACATTTCTTCAGAAAAGAATACATTCGAAGCATTTTCTAGGCCAGCAATGGTGAACCTATGGCCCATGTGTTGCAGCTTGAGGTTTGTTACCACTGCAAGCTCTAACAAGTTCACCTTCACAGGTCTAGACCTATGGCTGTAGGAAGTTGATCATATTTTTCCCCAAATGAGACCTAACTGTAAACTAAGTCCTAGCATAATTTTTCTGCATGCTTATCAGAACTACTTCCCAAAACAAGCCACATTTAGGAATTTTAGCCAGATGGATGCATTTTGTACATCTGCTACAACACGTGAAAGAACTACCTTACAACATAATATAAATAAATACTATTGACATCAATAATTATATAAGTGACAATATAAATTATAGTTAATTAATTGTAAATACCCAGCTGGGCTCTTTTAAATGAGAGGTAAATGGGCATGCAAACAGATGAACTTTAGACTTATTCGGGAGCACAAGAGTATAGATAATGTGCAAATAACATGTGTGATTGAAAGAACACGGTTGTGTCTAAAATGAATCTTTACAAATCAGTGTCATGTGTTTTATTGTACATACTTAGTGCACTTGTATGGAATTTTATAAAATATTTTCTGGATTTTTGTACCTGCAATTTTTATGTGGACTATCATTCTTAACTGTCATTTTTGTTGTCACTTTTGTCTCCTACATCTTCAATTGACTTAGTGGAAGCTGTGTAAAGTCTGGCCTGAAAGAAGATGAGATGGGGAAGAATTCTTGGGACAAAATCACTGACAACTGTGTTGCCAAAGCGCTACAGGCCACATATGATACAGGAGAAATATAACTCCTGATCTGCTGGACGTCAGAAAGGCTGAGTTTTTGTCCCTCAAAATAAAAGAATGAATTCAAAGGAACAATGGATGTTAAAAGTAGAAAAGATTTATTGACAGACAGCTCCTGAGAGACAGGCCAGGCCCAAAATTGGGCTCCCACAGGGAACCTTTGTCAAGAGTTATTCATACAGCAAAGGCACAATGTGGGCACAACATGAGTCAAAATATAACCAGCCAGTACAGTATAAATACAGGTGCTTAGCTAATACTAATTCAATAGGAAAACAAGTAATAAAGCAAGGGTATATGGAAAGAACAAAGGCATTTTGGAGAAGGAATGAGCCCATATGCTTCAGTCACTCACCTGGACAACCCATGTCCATCTGGACTTCTTGGAGCAGGTAGATCTAATTACAGCACAATTCTCATTTACTACTTATTCCTTAGGGAGGCAATGTCTCAGTTACTTTTCTCTCATTTCTGGGACAAACTATACAGCACTCAAAATTAAGGAAGGAAAGGTTTATTTGGCTCACAGTTAGTGGAGGTTTCAGTCCATACCAGACTGGCTCAAAGGCAGAGGGTCACATGGAAGAGGGCAACAGTTCATGGTGGCAGAAAACAGAAAAGACCAAAGGGAACATCAGCAGCTGTGGTAGCTAGCGAGCCTGTCTCCCCTTCTTACATTTGTATGCAGATTATCTGCCCCATGCCGGGTGTAGCACTCACACCTATAATCCCAGCATTGGATCAGGAATTAATCACAAATTCTAGAAGCTGCCCCAATGATTACATGTGTCATTGGGGGACACCTAGATACAAACCATAGAATTCCACTCCTGGACTCCCAAAGTCTCATGCACATCGCTTTATGAAAAAGACATTTAGTCCATCTCTGAGAGATGCAAAAGACCTAGCAGTTCCCACATTACTGATAAGTCCAAGTCTCAAATCTCTAAAATCTAAGGAAAACTCTTCGCTGTGAGCATCTGTACAAATGAAAAGTTAAACATTTCCAATATTCAATGGCATAAGAAAAGTATTATCATTCCAAGAGGTACAGACATCAGGATACAAAGCATTGGGACCAAAGCAAGTCCAAAATCCAGAAGGATGAACATTAAGTCCTGTAGTTTCATGTGGAACATCTGAAGCAATCTGTGGCAAATTGTGAGCTCCATGTTGCTCTTTGTCTCTAAGGCACTCTTGGTGGTAGCTCCCATGGATTCTCTTAGGTCTGCTTTGCTCCTTTCTTGCATCATTCCTTAGATGATCCGTATGCCTGGCTTTTCCAAACTTCCAGGGTTTCCACTGCATGTTAGGTTTCTCACTCCCTGCCCTCCCAGGGGCACACTGTCTGGCCTCCCATGCCTTCTGCAATCTAAGTGGAAGTCTTATTAACCTCAGAACTTTTGCATTCTGCCTGCTCCTAAAACCAATGCCATGCTAACTGTGTCAAGGTCTGCTGCCAACTTGAGCAGTAGCCAGGATTTCTTCTGTCTTGGATGTAGGAGTTGTGTGCTGGGTTGCTAAGCACTCTGATCCTGATTTTGAGGAACAAATTCTCTATGCCACCACCATTCTGGAAACAGCTGTGGCCACTGCCGCCATTCATGACACTCTGCAGTTTTCTCCTTCAAGCAAAGTCTTTTTCACTTTTGCGTTTTAAAGCTGCAAAGGACGGAGTCCTGCTGCCTCTTGCGATGCCCTCAGGCCACTTTTATTATTCTGCTGGTCCTTCTCAGCACTTGAGATTTTTAAGTCTTATATTTGCAGTCCAAAGCTCTATTAGCACTACCTTTATGGACAAACTCTCATTTTAATTCATCCTACTGTATTATTTGCTCTAGATTTTCACATAAATCTGACTAGTATCTCCCAATAATAGCCATGCCACTGCATCATCATTCGACAACCTTCAAATTTCTTCTTTCAGATTAATCAGTCTTCTGCCCTTAATCTCAGTTTCAGGCAAAGTCTCTGGGCAGGAGAAAAATCCTGACAAACTTTCTGCCAATCCATACTGCATATTGTCTAGAGTTCAACAACGAGTGCAGTCCTTCTTCCAAAAAGAAACCTCACCATCCTGGACTTTAATGGAAGAATTTCCATAAGCCTTCTTGTCTTCTGAGCTGTGAACAGAATCTCCCATGCAGAACAGCTGAAGGTGCTCCAGGTCTTCTCTTTCAAGTGACACCTCCAAACCTTTCTTATATCTTCCCATACATCATTCCTAAACTCTCTTGAATGGCATGGTCATGTATATTCACAGCAATGACCCCACTTCTCAGTACCAAATTCTCTCTTAGTTACTTTTCTCTCATTGTTAGGTCAAAATACCCAACACCCAAAATTAAGAAAGGAAAGGTTTATTTAACTCACAGTGAGTGGTGGTCTCAGATCAATCCAGGTTGGCTCCAAGGCAGAGTGGCACATACAGAGAGTAGGAAGTTCATGGTGGCAGTGAAAATAGCAAAGAGCAAAGAGAAGAGCAGCAGCTGTGATAGCTATCAGGCTTCTCTCCCCTCCTTACATTTGTATGCAGATTATCTGCCCCAAGGTGGGTGTAGCATTCACACCCATAATCCCAGTGTGGGATCCTGAATTAATCACAATCTTGAGAAGCTGCTCCATGGGTGCATAAGGCTTTGAGGGAACAACTAGACATAAACCATAGCAGGCAGGTAGACCTAGACATGCATTTTTATCTTCAAGCCTTGTCTTCAGAAGCATCTCCAGCCACAATTCTGTTGTCTTAAGTTTTCACTGACTTCATCGAGAGCCTGCTACCTTTGTGACTATACATTAATTTCTAGCTAATTTATCTGCCTATAATGAAAGGGGAAAAACAGTCATTTAAGGAAAACTCTATTGCTGGACTTGAAAGATTTGGGCCAGTTGTTCTACAGACAGGAAACAGAGTCATAAGAAATTCAGGCCTAAAAATTAAAATTATTTTTTAAAAAATGAAATAATAAAGGAAGCCTTTGAATGTAAAAAAAGGAAGATATTCATGCTTGAAGTCTGAGTTTGAAGAATGATGATAATATTCCAAAGAACACATAAGTTTACTTGCATAAGTGTAGATTGTTGCACAAGAATAAATGCACAAATGTAGATTGTTGTGCATGAAAAAGGAAGACACTCCTTGAAAATAAACCATATTACATGTTTGGAGCAAAAATTAATATAAGGCCCAGTCTTGTTTTGGAGGAAATACAACAGCAGTTGATGATTTTTAAAAAACATATTTGTCTTAAAAGCCTTAAAGTCAGAAAAGGATAAACATGAGTGTGTAACATTATGTATGAAGAAAATGGTACCAGACAGGGTCCAAGAGGTCCTCATTGAGATAAGGAATCCGAGTCCATACTACCCGTAGGTTTCAGTTGCATGTGTGATGACTGCCATCACAGGAAAAGAATTTCCAGGACAGGTCAGTAGAAGGCAAGAACTGGCTTACTAGAAATTTAAAAGCATACACTCAAGAAAATAGAGTGTAGATGAGAGAGACGTGAATTAAAAGCTGGAGAATTAGGGTGTCTCCACAGTGGATGGTCTAGGCCTGTGCTCCTATCATCTGTCACACTACCCACCTGGTAGGCTATCCTAAAATGCAAATGATCCACCTACATTTGAAGTTGAAATCTGTGTCCACTGCTAATGCTGCTTCCTGAAGGATGCACGTTTGTGAGAGGAAATACAAGTTACAGGTGAAATGCAGAAGTCTAATGCCTAATGTCAAATTTTATTCTGTCTTTATGACTCTTAGAGATATTTTTAATGAATTTACTGAAAGGGAAAAGGTCTTGAGTAATTTTTATTTCCTGAAGACAGTTTTCTTCAAAATAAAATTTTAAAAGTCCTATTATCCTTGTTTCCTTTATACCTGCCTTTATTTCTTCAAAACTTCCTCAAAATGATGCAATAAATGAATGCAGAATAATGGGGCTTGTTGCACAGGGGAAAGGACAGGAAAACTAATGAATATACATCAAATCTAAATTATCTTAGGAAACTAAAGGGTGTTATTAAACTTGTCATTGTGGTCCAGGCTTATAATGCTAGCTATGCCAAGTTTGTAACAAGAGGATTACAAGTTCTAAGTTAATCTGGGAATTTAGTAAGGTTCTGTTTCAACATCAACTACAAACAGATGGGGATGTAGCTCAGATGTAGAGCATTTTGAGTTTGATCCTCAAACATAGAAAAAAAAATTTATCAGGATGTAGTTCATGTTGTTTGAAAGAGACCAAGGACAGAGAGCTCTGGACCAGACTAACCAGAAGAGAGATTTCCTAATCTCATTACAGCAGGGTGGCTGATTGAAACCCTTTCATAGAATAATATGAACTACAAGAGATCCGAGCTATTAAGGGACAGAGAAGCAAGAAGAGGACAGAGAAGGCAAGATAGTTGCTAACATTATTAATGAAAGTCTGTACCAATGGCTCAAGAGTTTTTCTTGTATATAAAAACAAATAAGAGCAGAGGCAAGAGTCTTTAGGAGAAGAAACGTAAATGTTCAGATTTTCTCATTCATACCTCTCCAGTATTTCACTCCCTGTCAAGCTGTTTGTAAACTTCAGTTATTTCACCCTCCTCCACATTGATCTAACTAAAGAAAATTGTTTCTTTTTCCTAAAATTGAATCAATGCTCTAGTGATTACTTTGTCAGGTACATACATTTTTATTTTTTCCATCTTCATTGTCTTGCTTTTCACCTATAACAAATTACATTCTTATGGAATGTCTTAGCTTATTCCAAGCTAAGACAATATTTCTGTGTCTTTTTATTTATTCACTTAAAGTTTATTGCTCCATGTTTGGGCTCAGTCAATGCAGAAAACCAATATAAAGTATAAAAGTAAGATAATTTCAGAAAGTGATAAATCCTTTAAAGAAAATAAGGTGATGTCGTACAGAATTATAGACAGGGCAGTAAAGCTACTTTAGGAGGGATTCTTGTGGGAAATTTGAAAAGAAAGTTGCCCTTGGGCAGACAGATGATTTAAAAAATGAATCTATCTTGGAGATTAGGGAAAGAAATGTTCTAAGCACAATGTACACACACACACACACACACACACACACACACACACTTGAGATATGTACTTCCTTTTGACCTTGGGTTCTCAATTTTCAGTCCACATTACCCCAGTACAGTGTTTCCATACTAACTTAAAATAGAAACTAGTCTGTTTTGCATCATGTGGAGATTTGTCATATTCTACGTTCCTTAATAGTAGCCCATGGGAATAAAGCAGTAGAACAATATATGTCCCTGCCCAATCTCCAAATGAATATTCTATATTTACACAGGAAAAATAAAATCCTCCAAATTTCAAAATTGATATTATATTATCAGTTCTATTTTCCACTTCACCGTGAAATGAAAATTTATATTATTGGAGGGGAAAGTCGAAGAATTTTAAGAAAAAAAAAATAAGATGACACTCTAGATCTGGTCTTTATTCTGTCACCCTCTCTCTCCTCTTGAGATCTTGGATTCTAACAACTTATTCCATCATTTTAAAATGAATGGTAGACAGAGCACCGCAGCCGAGATTCCATCTACTGTTGTGCTATGTGGACACCCCCCCCCACCCAGGGTGTGCTGAGATGGCAATGGAGACTGGGTGCTGTGGCGTGCACCTGTAATCCCAGGGCTTGGGAGGCTGAAAACAGAATCACTATGAGTCTGATCTATGAAGTGATACCCACAAGACACTGTCCTAAATACAATAAAATAAATAAATGAATAAATAAATAAATAAAATGAATGCTATTCCTTATGTCCCCTCTCTTCTTTCCAGCTTCAATAGATCATAATTTATTTTTAAATGCATTTTATTCATTATTTACATGTGTTTAGTACAGAGTCTACAGGATCTCACTACACAGACAGACTCATAGTGATCCTCCTGTTTACAACCTGCTAAGCACTGGGATTACAGGCATGTGCCACCACACCCAGTTTCAATGCACTGTTTTTATCTTCTACCAAGATAAAGGTGAGGACAATTATTCTCAAATAAAGCATTGTTGGAAAATGTCACCATTTAGGGCCTCAATTGCTAATAAATTTGACCTGCCACAACTTGGACTTTTGATCTCTGTCTGCTGATTTAACTGGAAGCCCAAAATAACTGCTCATAATGCCAATTGTGACCTTCCTAATTCCTTACCTTCTTTCCTTTACTCAAGCTATGCTATCCTAATTCTGTTCTTAAAGGTTGCCAGTGACTAATGACCTTTTTGCTTAATAGTATCCAGCAGTAAGGGGCCAAGGATATAGCTCAGGGACACAGTGTCTGCCTATCAAGTGTAAGGTCCTGAGTTTGATCCCTGATACAAAAAAAAAAACAAAACAATATCCAACCAGCATCAAGCAGTCCCATCTTCTGCTGTCTGATGCTATCAAGCACCCTCAGCCTCTTACAGTTCTGTGACTTCTATATGCAATAATGAATATGGCCTCATCTCTCATTCCATTTCCCAGGATCTTCATTGTAAATCTGTTTCTTGTGACTTTTATATTTTATCACCCTTTTTTAATATGAGGCTGTACTTGTTATCTCACCCTTAGTGGTGTCAGCTACCACATCAGTGGAACAGCCCAGTGTCTAAATCTATAACCTTCAACATTTTCTAAAGGTTCAGCTTACATTTTTAGTGCTATGTTATCAATATTTTTCTGATATTTGATTTAGATATCTTGTCTGTTCCTGGCCTAGTTTTTTAAAAACCAAGTCTGGACAAAAGCACCAATATCCATGTGAAATAAATGCCCTGCTTTGATCCCAGTGTTTCTGCAGCTAAATTTCCAATAGTCCCTCTCCGCTCATTTGAACTCGCCTTGTTTGATCCTCCCAATGATTTAGCAGGTGCTTCTGTCTGATGCATTGCTGTGTACCTTCTTTCCCTCTTTCCTTTTCTTAAGATCCTGCTGGATGTCATCCTTTTACTTTAAATGGATAGTTTCACTATCAGTCACTTGGATAGTAGAGTCAATTCATTCCCAGTAGAACCAACTTTTTCCACAAGCCCTGTGGAAACACTATCTCTTCCAACAAAATCAGACTATAGCTAATATAATTAAATTTGGAATAATTTTTTTTTACCTCCAATCTCATTCTCATTCTTGTACTTCTCATTCTCTTCATAGCATTGGTATTTTTCCACTCTCTCAAATGAAAAACTCCATTACTCCTTACCTATTTTGTTTTCTCCACCTCTTATACCTATTTTGTTAGCCAAATTCTATTATTTCTTATCTAACTTGAGATTTCCTGTCTTTATTTTTATCCATGAAATCCCTAAGTATTGATTTTATGTACAACTAGACCAACAGCATAACCTTCTGGATAATGGTTGTCAGAATTTGCTTTATTCTAATTTCAAATATTCATTGTTCCTTGCATTTTAGACACTTATAAGAAAACCAGTTCTTTAGTTTAGTGAAGTAAAAGATACAGTCTTCTTTCTTTCTCTCTTCATTATGATTTCCTTAGGAAATAGCAACCCAACAAAGTGCTAAGTGGATAGTTTAACAAGGTGGTCTACAGTTTGGAGTACACTGGATATGAAATGCACAAAAAAATAAACTTCTTTGGCCATGTTAAACAGAAATAACAATGTAGAGAATTAGTTTAGTAAATTTTTGTAGAACTTAAGCCTTCAGGAATGCCATGAATATCTCTCAAAGCAATATTGTAAGATTTGCCTACTAGAGAAGTTGTACTCTACTGTGAAGTCATTTGAAGTATGAGCTCCACAGCTAAACAAATTTGCAAAGGTTTGAGGTGCCAGGAAGCCTCTGCAATACATAGAGCCTGTCACATCTACTTGCTATCCCCTGGGGAATAAAACAGATGCCCTACGTCTCATGGGGGGACAGCCACAAGAACAGTAAATTTTAATGTTGTTATAGAAAACTTTAACTTCAATCCAGCTATGCCTTTATAGTTCCAAACCCTACAAAAGTGAATCTGATTAAGTAAAATATGTTTTGGGCTTGTAGCTACAGATAATTTTAGCTGTTTAGGCTCTTTGTATGTTGAAACATACTATAAGGAGAATACAATTCTCATTGAAAATCAGTGCAGTGTTTTCACGCAATAGAGATGGCATCATATTTTTTTTGATTGAAAAATTAATGATTTTTATTATTGAGAAATGATAAACTGAGGAATGTATAAAGAACAAAACTTGTAAAACTTTGTATTAGAACATTTTGACATATATTTTGCTATCTGAAATTTAAAATACTTAGTTTAAAGGATCTTAAATTTACTAATTTTCAGAATACTCTTCCAACATGTGATTTCTGGGACAGATAGAAAAAATAACCTGATGCTTCTTTCCATGCACTCTACACTGTATTTCAAAATGTCACTTAGGAAAAAACACAACTTTTGGTTCACCTGAGTCACTAGATGTATCCAAAAAAGTAACCAAATGGTCATCAATGGTTTTTCTCTATATTGTGTATTAGATTCATAGCCTAAGTCTTTTGTTTAACTTTGCTGCTAAACACAGAAAGCATATCAAGTGAGCTAAATATTATGATGCATTTTAATAGGGATAAATATTTAAAAGATGGCATTGCTGAAAGTTAACATAAATGCCTAAATCCAATCTAATAAATTTGGATTGATCTTCCCAAACTGATGAAATATTTGTGAAGACAATTATATTCTGAAATACTCATTTCAGAAATAGTACTCTGAAAATCACTCTGTCTGTATCTTATATCTTTGACATTTTGGTATTTGTCTACAATTTTTAATATGGTATGTAATTATTGATTTTCAATAAAGCTAATGGAAAAAAAGAGACACAACAAATTCATTAGTTAACACTACCATAAGGGTGGAGGGTAGTGTTGTGGAAGGCAGAAGAGAGAGTAAAGCCTGTGTTACTAGTTTTCTCAAATAATCATGTAATCTCAAATAATCTTCTCAAAAAGAAGCTCAATTGCTCTTTGCAACATCCTTAAAGAATACTTATTTCCCTAGAAGGAGGAGTATGTTATGGGATAAATTTTGTCCTCTAGAACACATAGGTTCAAGCCCTCATCCCCAGTACAAAAGAAAGTATCTGTATTTGCAAATAGGGGTTTAGAAAGAGAATGAAGAGGCTGGGCACAGTGGCAAACATCTGTAATCCCAGCAGTTGGGAGACTCAGGTGGAAAGATTGCTGCAAATTTGAAACCAGCCTGGGCTACATAGTGAGAGCCTGTCACAAAACAAAACAACAACAACCAAATACCAAAAAAAAAAAAAAAAAAAAAAAAAAATGAAGAGAGAGAAAGCAAGTATTTAAACTAGATTCTGATCCAATCTGCCTGATGTCCTTGCAAAAGGGCACATTCAGCCAAACTGAAAATCACCGAGGATCTGTGTGCACAGTGGAATGGGTACACAAAGAGACTGTGGAATGCCAGCTATCTCAGTCAGTTGAAGATACTGGAACAAAATTTCATAGCCTGAGTGGCTTTAGCAATGGAATTTTATTGCATAAATTCTGCAGGATAAGGAGTGCAAGGAAAGGCACTGACACAGCTGAGGCCTGACGAGGCCCCCTTCATGGAGTGTGGACAGCCATCTACTCACCGTATGCATATGCCATTCAGAGATTCGTTCTCTCTGTCAGATCTTTTCTGTAAATGCATTCACCTCATTTGCAAATACTCTACCCTCATGAGACTCCACCTCCAGACGAGATCACATGAATATTTTAGACCTCAGTATATGAATTTGGGAGGTGCGCAAACATTCAGCCCACCACAAAGGTTTTCTGCAAGCCAACAAGAGAAGCCTTGCAAGACAAAAAATATTCTTACATTTTGATCTTATTTTCCAACCTTTAGAACAAAGATGAAAAAAATAAATATCTATTGTTTTACCTACCATTCTAGAGTATTTTGCCATAACAGTCTCAGAGAATTTAAACAGGGAAAAGAAAAAAAAATTACTTTTAAAGTAAATAAGCATGGTATGTATTTTGGTGCAAATAAGTGTTTCTAATATGGAAGTATTTGCTCTCCCTAAGGAAAAAAAAAAAGGACAATGTATGAATATGTTTTGATTGTCATATTATGGAAGAGGAAGATCCTAGGGCCTCAATGTAAAGAGGTTAAAAATGCTGCTAGCGTCAGGGAAGGTACAGTACAGAATACTCCTGCTCAGCACTTCTCCCTCCCCACTTCAAAAAATTATACTGTCCTAAATATCAGTAGCTTGCATGTTGAAAGAACATACTCTGGTACTACTAATTTGCCTGTTTCTGGTTTCGAAGTGGAGAATTTTAACATTTTTCTTCAAACGTGAGACTTTAGAGTCATTGCTGTGGCAGTTAATTATCTCTTCCCAGACACCTTAGACAGTTAGCTTAAGCATACTTTCACTAATGATCTCCATCAGGACAGCTGGCCTTACCTGGGTGGGACACACAACACGGAGATCTTTCCACTGTGCCATTAGCAGAAGGGAAATGGTTCTGGTATTTCCCATCTCACAAAATATTGAAGACAGAGACTAATTCCATATGTCACATGGATCCACCATTGTTATGGATTGTATCTTGCTGTCTTCACAAGGCCTCATGAACTCATAGGTGGGGATTTTGGGACCTGCCTTGTACTAGGGTGTAATGCTGAGATTAAGGGATGCCACAACATGAGTGTTGATGGTATCAACCAAAGGGCAGGTAGTTTGGATGAAGTATAAAAACAGGCTTGCAGTGCAACTTGTCATAGCTAAGTACTGGAAGCAACCCAAATACCCATCACCTGAACAATGGATAAGGAATATGTGGTAATTTTATAAATAGGGTATTATTCAACTATAAAACAGGATAAATTTAAGACTTTTGGATGCAACTAAAATAGCACATTGTATAAAATATAGCACATCGTTTTCATCCATTTCTAGATTAATGGGCATTTGTGTTGCTTCCAAAACAGCTATAACGAATCGTGCTGCTATAAACACAGACGCACATGTATTGCTATGGTATGATGTTTTCAGTTTTTCTGGGAAGATACCTAAAAGAGGACTACTCAGTCAAATGGTACCTCTAGTGCTAGTTTTGTGAGGAATCTTCACATAAACATACTCTCAAGTGAAACACATCAGATCCACATGTGCCAACATCATATTGTCTCCTTAGTGTGAAAACTTAAGAGAGAAATATGGAATCTGGAGAGTGCAATTGATATTGGGAAAATGAAATGAACTTACTCAAAAGGAAAGAGTTACTGAGTTGAGGAGAAGGATAGGAGAGGGAGTGGGGGAAAGAGATTTATCCATGTATATAAGCGGGATGGTTTGGACAGCAGTACTATACATTTCTGTTGGTTTATGGAAAGGAGCAGTTAATGCTTAATTTGTTTTGTCTCCTTTTTCAATTGTTTGTACTTTTTCTCTTCCTAATTTCTTATATGTTTCTTATTTTTTCTTTCTTCTTTCAATTGTACATGCATATAGCTGGCAATATGAATAACTAGTTGGAAGATAGAACTATGTATTACAACGAAAACTGTGAAATTTTTATTACTCAAGTGAAATTCTGTATCACTTGTAATTTTTTCTGTTTTAATTCGAATTTGTGCTCTCTTTAACAAATAAAATAGCAGGTTTGCTTATTTGCTGTGGCTGCTTTGCTATGTTATTGTTTTGCTGAATTCTGCCTGCCACACATGAACTACTTCTCTTTTGCGATGTGCCTCAGGCATCCCACCCTGCGGACTTTAAACTGAAATCTCCACAAACTGTGAGATAAACATTTTCTCCTTTAACTTGTGAATGTCAGGTATTTTGGTGCAGCAATGAGAAAAGTAGCTAAGACATTCTTTTGCAATATTTTTATTTTAAAGATTAAAAAAAGATACAGAATTTCAAAACAAAATGATAGGGCATTAACAATGAAAATTATATTGCGTACTATTATCTTCAAAGCAAGTATTCACATTGTCAAATATAGGCATGCAAGATTGGTCAAACAACATAAACAATTACTGTTCCTTTCAATCAGGTAACAGAGATGAGTCGTACCATTGTATTTATATATATATATATGTATTTTTTTTTCTCCCTTTCTGTCTTTTTTCCTTTCACTCAACTTAAGTGTTCTTTCATTTTGAGCAGGTTTTTTTCTCTTTCCTAATATATACTGGGGTTTTTTTGCATCTTATTTATTCATTTTCTAACACTAGGGAGGCAAGATGATATTTACATATGTAAATTTGATTTATTTCACTTATGGGTATGGTCTGTAGTTGCAGTCATCTACCTATAAAAGCCCAGAGTTTATCTTTCTTTATAGCAGAGTAATGCTCCATTGTATAAAATACCACATCCTTTTCATCCATTTCTAGATTAATGGGCATTTGTGTTGCTTCCAAATCTTAGCTATAACGAATTATGCTGCTATAAACACAGGTGCACATATATTGCTGTGGCGTGATGTTTTCAGTTTTCTGGAGATACCCAGAAGAAGAACAGCTGGGTCAAATGGCATCTCTAGTCCTTGTTTTGTAAGGAATCTTCACGCTGTCTGAACTCCCATCTATAGTAGAGAAGTGTATATTTTCCTTTTCTTTTCTTTACTTTCCCCTGTATCTAATCACCAAGAAGAAAACAAAAGACAACATTGTCCATATCTAAGATGCTGAATTTATGTAAGTGTGTTCTATGCCTTTGAGGGGAAGGTAAACCACTGGATCGAAGAACTACAAGAAACCAGTAGATAGAACCAAGTTTGACTCCCCGTGAAGGTAGCGGACAGCCTAGAGCAAGCCAGCACTGAAATTGCATGCTACACCTGCTTCACTTTACACACTTAGATCTTCACTGGGAATGCAATAACAATTTCTCCATTCCGAGTGAGTGAGAACTTCTGCGATATTCTCAGGAGTACCAGATCCAGCCCCAGCCCAGGCCCAGCGAGTGTATGGGAGAGCTTCTGGCTTTTCTGCATGAGAGCGACTCCTCCAAACCAAAACTCAGGCACTCTGCATGAGTGAGACCCTCTACCATGTCCTCCAGACCCCTGCAACACTGCTAAGCCCCCGGCCCCAAGACCGCCAAGTAAGTGAGAACATCTGCGACACTCTCAGGACCCTCAGACCCAGTGGAAATTCAGAATATTATCAACAGCTACCTTGAGAATTGTTACACTCACAGAATTAAAGATACAGACACAATGGACAGATTCCTAGAAAGGTGCAAATTACCAAAACTGAATAAAGAAGATATAACAACTCTCAATAACCCAATAACAGCTGATGAATATGAAATGTAATAAAATCCTACTGACAAAGAGAAGTCCAGGTAGTTGTGGCTTCACAGCTGAATTCTACAAGAAATTTATAGAAGATATAATGCCTAACTCCTCAAACTCTTCAATGAAATTGAAAAGGAAACAGCTCTCCCAAAATCCTTCCTGGAGCCAAGTATTGTACTGATTCCAAAACCAGGGAAAGGCACAACTAAAAAAGAAAACCACAGGCCAAATTCCCTCATGAACTTAGATGCAAAAATCCTAGCAAATAGAATACAGCAAATCATCAAGAAGATTATACACCATGACC
>NDGM011073599.1:0-10847 GCA_002564305.1 Octomys mimax
CTGTGTGAGCAGTCACTAGTGTCAGCCAGGGGCAGTGTGTGTGGGGGAGTACAGGTCCAGCTGAGACACCCTCAGGGTGATCAGCAGGGGACTCAGTCAGCCTCTCAGGCTGCTGTCCCTGGGCTGATGAAAGAGCTGGAGTCTGTTTTTGGCTTAACAGTGGGAAAAAAAGAAAAGCTAGGCATGCCTGTTGTCCCAGCACTTGGGAGGCTGAGGCAGGATTGCTACAAGTTCCAGACCAGACTGGGCTACATAGCGAGTTCAAGGCCAACCTGATCTGTATAATGAAATTCTGCCTTAAAAAAAAAAAAAAAGAAAAGCAAGACCATAGACTCCTTCGTTTTTTCCAACCTCATGGTCCCTCTTTGGCCACCAAAGACCTGGTCCTCACTGATTTGTCCTTGCCTGTGTTATCTCCCATCCTGAGACAGCCACCACACGTGAGGGATGGCACTTCCCCTCTGAGCCTTGGGAATGAGCACCTTCTCTCTGCTTGCCCATGGCCCGGGGACCTTGATGGGGCTGCACTCACAGTCCCCAGACACGGCCCTGCTAGGCATCCTGGTAGGATGGGCAGGGTCTCAGTGGTGCTAGGCCAGCTCAAGCAAGGCCCAGCTGGCACTGGATCCAGGCTCTGCCCCTAGGTCCTCACTGAACAGAAGGGTCCCATTGTACCTTGGGGCCTAAGCTGGCTGGTTTTCAGAGAATGGGCAAGGGGTCAGACAGGAGTATGTCTTGGGGGAGAGGTCTTGGGCGGAGCTGGGAGCATAGCACAGAAGCTGAATCTCCTCCTCTCGCTCCTCTCTGCAGATCCCCTGACCTCGACACCACCCCCTTCTGTGGCAAAGCCGCCCGGTGTGCTGGAAGCCCTCGGTCAACCGAGCAAGGCTGCACCACCCTCAGCCTCGCAGAGCAAACCCCTGCCACCCCAGCCCCCCAGCCGTTTGCAGCAAAAGAAGCCAGTGCCCGGGTAAGTGCTGCCCCAGCCCCCTGCACCCAAGTGCTTCCAGTGATGGGCCATTCCTCCACCTGCCTGATGTGTGTGTGTGTGTGTATGTGTATGTTGAACTAGTATTTGGGTATGTAGTTCATGCTGGCCTAGAATAACCTACATTGGTCGTGAACCTATAGCAATCTTCCTGCCTCAGCCACCTGAATGCTGGGACTACAGGCGTGCACCATCACACCTAGCGTGGCCTCTCTCAAAACACTGGGAAACACTCCCATCCCCAACACACACACACACACACACACACACACACACACACCCCTGCCTCCATAGCTTGAGGACAAGTGTAGTGTCATTTGTATCTCAAAGAGGTTAAAGTACCTGCTTCAAGACATTTCAGCTATGGAAACTTACAAAAGGATATCTTAAAACCACACAACAGGGAGTGAGGGAGATAGCTCAGTAGAATTAGTGCTGTGCCTGGCAAGCACAAGGTCCTGAGTTCAATCCTAGTACTACCAAAACAAAACCCAAAAAAAAAAAAAAAAAATTCTAAATTCAGTATAGTGAGTCGCTAGCTCACAAACATTCGAGTGGCACATTTCACAGGTGTGCTGTGTAAGACTCACTCTCGTCAGAGGACAAGCAAATAGGACTTGCAAAGGTTGTCCCAGGACAGAACTTGCTCGTGAGTCAGGACTCACTGCCTTATCTCTGTACTCTGGTTTTGTTCATTTTGTGCAGTCTGGAGTGGAACTGAGTTAGATTTTTGGGTGGTGCAGACATTGGTATGCGGATGTGGGCCCTCCAGGCTCTGCCTACTGCCCACTGGAAGGATTCTTGGGGCCCAGGAGCCAACATGGGCCTCCTTGGACACAGTGCCACCAGCAGCCACTCCTCACACCTGTTCTGGGCTTCGCCACTTGTCAGAACAAAGTCATTTTTTAGTTCTTCCCCCTAAAACTAGCTCTGTGTGTTGGACAGCGTTTGGGGTTTTTTTGGTGGAAATGCTATCAAGAAGCCTGCATCTAGGTGCTAGGTAGAACCAGGAAACGCACATGTGCACGTACTGTGCCAGCATGAGTGCTGCATGCATCCCTACACATGTGTACATATACAGGCGTGTAAGTCTGTATTCTGGTTTTGTTTTTTGCAATACTGGGAGTGTAAGCCAGGGAACACTAAGCTACATTCCCAGTACTTAGAAAAACTGCAGAACTTTTATGAGCTACTTTGTAAGGCATTTTTGTAAGTACAGAATGTGTGTCATGCCTGCATGCCTCGTCTCAGAGGTGGAAATTACTGAGTGGTTGTTGTAGTCGATTTGTAAAGGAGACAGTTTAATACAGGACACGTCATTTACAGCATTATTTTATAGTAGTCACCCAAAGAATCAAGTACAAATGAGTGCAAGAAATCTGTCCACATGGGGGCTGGGGAGATGGCTCAGTAGAATAAGCACTTGCCTGGCAAGCGCAAGGGTCTGAGTTCAAATCCCTGGTTACGCAAAAAAAAACAAAACAAAACAAAGAAATCTGTCCACACACTGAAGACCCAAAGAATCCAGCTGAGGGCCTGCAGTCCATGGCTGTATCCTGCATGAGTCCCACCGAAGACCTAGAGTCCCTGGCAGTGCCTCCCACTAGTCCAGCCAGAGGCCTAGAGCCCACAATGTCTTGTGCAAGTCTGTTTCACGGCTCTGCACTTGGAAGACCTATAAGTCAGCAGTAGAAGCTGGAAGGTCTGCAGCAGCAGGCTGAGGGATGTGCACTGGAGCCAGAAAGCAATGCTCAAGGAAAGACCAGAGCTCCCTCAAAGAGAACCAGAGCCCTCCTCAGTGACAGCAAGGACCGAGCTACTCCGGAGACAAGAGTAGCCGAGTTTATGTCAGGAACACCAGCGTGATTCTCCTGGAGAGTCAACAGCACACCCTTTTCCCCTCCAGTTCTCCTTTATATTTTGTTGGCAGCAGTCCTCAGGTGGGCACCCAGACTCCAGCACCATCTAACCCAGTTCAAGTGGGTGTTCTGAGCTGACCACCCGGCAGACAGCGCCGTGGGGCTGCCCTGAATGGGCAAGAGTGCTTACCTCTGCACCACACAGCCACCCTTGGGCTGTGCTGTGAGGGGCCTAGGCCGCATTGAGTCCTGTTGCTCCTCGTACTGTCTCCCAATGAGGGCTTTCAAGCTGTGTTGCTGCTGCTGGGGAGGCCGAGTCGCGTCACAAAGCTCTGAGTGAGAAATAGCTTGGTCTGGGCACCCGCCATGTACCTGCACATGGGGTGCTGGCTGGCATGTGTGAGGCCACGTGTGGGATCTGGCCATGGGGCAGGATCGCAGAGCTGGTGATGACACTGGGCGGCTAGGATCAGGTCTTCAGGGTAGGGTCGATTCCCAAAGGAGCCCGAAGGTGGCTGAGTCACCATGGAAACCCTGGCCCTCCCCATCTAATTCTGACCATGGGCCAATCTGATGGCACAAGGCTGCAGGCTGGTTGCATCCACCGCCTGTTGCTCTGTGGTCCATGAGCCCTCAGTGGCTCCTAGACTTCAAAATGGTTAAAAGCAAGCAAAAGGAGACTGCTACATGGCATGGGGGAATTATGTGGCATTTAGACTTCAGGGTCATAGATGAGGTCTGCTGGGCATGTGGCCATGTGTATTCAGGCAGCTCCTGTGGCTGCTGGCCTGCCTCAGTCACTCATAGCCCAGGCAGTCGACCTCACAGCCCACAAAGCCTCACCACTTGACCCTTTGAAGAAAGAGGCTGCAGACAGTGGTCTGCTGGGAGCGTTTGGCGCTGGGGTGACTCCCGGCCACCAGGCTGGGGTCAGCCTCATGATGTCTGCTGAGGCGTGTCCACCCAGAGAGGATGGAGATTAAATGATGGCACCATATTTGGTGGGCCTCCTTTTTAGGCCTTTTCAGTTCCTTAAAAATAAGAACAGATGGTACTGGGTGTGGTGGTACACATCTGTAATCCCAGCACTGAGGAGGCTGAGGATCACTGTGACTTCAAGGCCAGCCTAGGCTACCTAGCAAGATCCTCTCTTTTCAAAAAAGTAAGAATAAAACCAGCCATTATGATTTCTCGCCTTGGTTCTTTTTTTTTTTTTTTTTTTTAAATGCAGAACCGGGGATTGAACTCAGTCCCTTGCACTTGCCCGGGAAGCACTTATTCCACTGCACCACGTCCCCGGCCCCTTCCCCCTGGTTCTTGAGACTGCAGACACCAAGACTCAGGCGGGCAGGTCTCAGGCAGCAGGGAAGGGACGTGTGGTGGAAAGGATTCCAGCTGGCTTCCTCCCAGCCTCCTCTACACAGAGTTCTCTTGCCCATTGAGCTTTGTCCCTTGCCCTTATTTCTGCTGAGCATGCCTTCACAAAGCCGCCCCTGTATTCTCAGGCTGCGCAGCTCTCTCGGGAGCCTGCACCACATGGCCGTGCTGGAGCTGGAGCTGGAGTGCACCTGGCAGGCCCAGCCCTACAGTCAGCCATACTGCTTCCCAGCAGCAGCGCCTGTGGTGCTGGGCCAGGTCCTGGCTCCGCAGGGGCAGGGGAGATACAGGCAGGGGCGCTTTGGAGGAGCCCCAGCTTTAGATCCAGGAGCCACGGACACAGCACTCTGATGCGGGCCTTTCATCCCTTCTCCAGGACGAAAAGTGGCTGGGTGGCAGTGGGTGAAATTGGGGACAGGGCCTGGTGCCATAGGGGATGAAAGTAGGGCAGCAACCTTTGCATCAGTAAGTCTGCTTTCTCCTCTACAGGGCCGACAAGCCGACCCTGCTGGGCAGCAAAGGCCAGCCAAGAGGACCGGGTAATTGTTGACTTTTTATTTTTATTGGTCTACATGTACAGTACCCAGTGACCCAGTCCTCCAGGGAGTGGATCCATGCATATAAGCATCTTAATTCTTTTTACTTCCCTTTTGAGAACGAGCTTGTGAGCTACCATTGGTTGTGCCCTTTCATTATTTGCTATGAGGTGGGGTTTGTTTCTGCTCAGCTTGTGGGAGGCAGATTCCAGGCAGGAACTTGGCCTGGCTGCCAACAGCCTCTTTGGGGCCCAGGCTCTTGTTCTGAGCTTGGGGCCTCCTCTTTGCTGTGAGTTCCCACTTAAATGCCCATTGTGCACATTCTGGAAAGGCAGAAGGGTCTGTGGACTTTTGGGGGTCCTGCATGAGCTTTAGTTCAGGCCTGACCCTGGCTCCTGTGGTCACTGCTTCCTCCCATGGTACGAGTCATGAGGCACCTGGTAAACATGCTCTCTTCAGCACTAAAACAGTTGCTCTCTCCGGAACAGAAGCTGCGGGTCCCCTGCCCAATGCTGCAGCCCTGCAGCCACCGGCACCTATGCCCAGGAAGTCTCAGGCGGTGAGTGGACACCCTGCTCTCCTATCCTGTCTGAACCATGAGGTCCATGCCCAGCTCCTTCCACTTCCTCAGCCGGTCAGGGGCCACTGAGAGCCTGTTGCATCATTCCTGGCTCTGTCCAAGACTGTTGTTAGCTGAGGCTCCCATTCCTCTCCCTGATCTGGAACTGCACTGAGCTGCACTCCCTGGGCTTGGGCCAGACCAGAAGCCTGTGCTCAGGCCTCTGTCCCCCAACTTCTGTCCCCCATCCTGGCACAGGCCAAAGTGAAGCCCAAGCGGGTCAAAGCGCTTTATAACTGCATGGCCGACAATCCAGATGAGCTGACCTTCTCTGAAGGGGACGTGATCATTGTGGATGGGGAGGAGGACCAGGAGTGGTGGGTAAGTCCAGCTGTGCCCACCTCATGATGATCTTCCCCAAACCCCCCCAGCTCTACCTGCACCATTGTCCTAGCACCCCAGGTACCCTAGCTGGATGCACCTCCAAGAGCCCTGGCTCATCTCCATGTGGTGGGTAGTGTCCAGAGCATAAGGGCCCGAGACAAGACCCCTGTTTCTTGGGGCCCTGTGTGGGGCTGGAGCAGGCACCGGAGATGTGGGGAACCCTCAGGGCCCTGGATTCAGCTTCAGTCCCTGTCCCCATCCCTCACAGAGCCCTGGTGCTCTAGCTTGAGGTCTGCACCTCTAGGGCCCTGCAGCCAAGACTCCTCCCATCTTTCTAGGGGATGAAAAAGCATCTGTCAGCCAGGCTGCCTCCCCACCAGCTTGCTGAGCCTGGGAGGCTGCCGGCCTGTAGCTGTGTCCCCACGTGAGACCCTTGGGAACGAACCTCCTCTCCTACCAAGTGTCCGCCAGGAGTCATAACCATGAGCTTTGGTCATTCCAGATCGGCCACATTGAGGGAGATGCCAGCCGCAAAGGAGCCTTCCCTGTGTCATTCGTGCACTTTATCGCTGACTGAATTGCCATCTAACAGCCTTTCCTCAGCTGTCTTGTTCTGGACTCATCCTTGGTACCAAAACTTTCTCCACATCACCACCCTCACTGAGCACACTGCAGAGCAGCAGGTTCTCTGTCCTCCCACCATTGTTTTAAAACCCTGAAGGTGATTTTTACATTTAAATGAATTGTTTTTGTATTTTACAATTTTGATGAAATGTTGCTCTACTTTCATTAGGGAAGACTAAGTTTCCTAAGGTGAAATGAAAAGTTATTTTAATTACATAATCAAGATTTGGCCTTGATAGGGAGCTAACACTAAAAATGTTGAAATGAAGACAATTGGAAATTCTTCCTGTTTCCTTGGTCCATATGATTTTTGAGTTATTATTTTAAGAAGCCAATAAACTAACACTCTAAAAGCCCACAGCGAGCCACACATGGTGGCTCAGGCCTGTCATCCCAGCATGCTGGGAGTGTGAGGCAGCTGGATCCCAAGTTTGCCCCAGCCAAGGCAGCTTAGCCATTTACTGAGACCCTGTCTCAAAAAAAAAAAAAAAAAAAAAAAATTAAAAAAAGAGCCAGGAATGTAAGCTCAGTGCAAAGACACTGAGTTCAATTTCAAGTCCTTAGCAGGGAGAAATGAAACTATTTTATGGCACGTCGATCATGTGAAGTTCAGATTGCTCGTGAACCAGGCTGTGTCCACAACCATGCTGAGGATTCCTGTCAGTTCACTTTAAAGACACACACTCCCCGCAGACCCACCCAGTGTCTGCACAAGCAGCTTGGGGATTTACCCCTCAACAACCTTCCTCCATGCCCTGCCCTGCACGTGACCCGTGTCATGAAGTCACACCCAGCCAAGCTTCTGGTGGCCCCTGACACCCTACAGGAATGATTCATTCCTTTCCTGGTTATAGCAAACCATTTCACGGATTGAGTGAAAACCAGTGATGAACTGCAGAGGTTATTTAACGCAGCTGATGTGCTTTCTGTGTTCCATTTGCCTCGGTTCCCCCAGGTCACGAAGCAGCTGTGCTCCTGCTGCTCTCTGCCTCATGTGCCACTGGCTACCCTTTCTAGCCCCCAACGACGTCCCTAGCTTAGCGTCTCATATCTATAGAATACTTGGACGGAATGGTCACTCCCCTGTCTTGACATGTACTTGTCCATTTGTACTCAAGAACTGTCAGAAATCAAGGTCCCGAGAATGCATTGCTCCCACACACCCGTCTGCCTACTTAAGGCCATGGATATCACTTAACCTTACACTACTGGGGGAGGGGGAGGGAGAGGGGGTTAGGTTGGGTGAGAAAATCCCACCTCATTAGCATAATGAACTTGACTGTCATACCTCTACTGGTCATTGTATCAGATCCATAGTTGGAGGGCAAGCTTGGTCGTCTTTCGGAATAAGCAGGCCTGTGATGCCCACTTGGAACTTTGAATGAAATAAAGGGATAATGTAATAGGTGCATAGGTGCAGGAAGCAAGGTGACCATGCCATGTGGCATTAGTTACAAAGGCTGATTTGATCGAAGCAGCAGTCTTCAGGGTGCCAGACTCTCGTAAGTGTGGAGTTTAAAAAAATTTTTTTTTTTTTTTTTGTCATTGTTCACCCTGATAAAGAATGAACAAATTGGAATGTTTTAGGATGTCATATAGCCATTGCTTTTTGCCTTTCAACATTCCAGGTAAATATGTATTAGACCTATAATTAAAGTCTTTTTGTTTTTAAAGCACTACACCTAATTTCACTACTTGTTACTTTCCACTCTTTGGACCCTTTGTTGAGTCAGTTTTCTGAGATTTAGGAGCATGAGCACGTGCGTCAGGCACTGCGCACGGCTCCCTGTGTTTCTGACACCTGGCGCCAGTGATGTGAGAAATCAAGCTGATTCACATCAGCACTTGAACTCCAGCCCCGAACTCGGCTTCCAGCCCACTGGCACAGACATGCCCGGGAAGTACTTTCCCAGCCAACAACTTGGTGGCGCTTACAAGGAGCCATGCATGGCAGGCAGGCCTCTTGCCCAGGGAGAGATTCTATTTACATCCCCTTAATCTTCTGCGAGTTATTTGCTCTTGGCAAACTGGAAAGAAAGGAAAAAAGAAAAACAAAGCAAACCTGAGAGAAAGGAGACACTGTAGATATCTATTTATATTTAAAGTTTACATTGCATATGAACTTCAGCAGCAGCAGGGCTCTGCCGTCTGTGTCAGCTCCCATGGATCTGACCTGCAGGGAGGCAGGCGGCTCTGCAATCAGGTGGCAGCAGGTAGCTCCTGCAGTCGGAGGGCGGCTCGCTACACAGCCCGGATGATGCGATTTTGAGATGTATTATATTCAGTCCACTCACTCAATTACTTCGGTCTAGTTGCAGCGCAACTGTATATATTGTATAACTGAAATTGATTATTTTCATTGTTCTTACCACAGTGATTTATAATTAGAGCATGTTTAATAAAGTTGACTCTCCTTGTCAACAAGTCATTTGACTGGAAGAAAAATAAAGTACTTTTAAATGGATACAGTTTTATTTCTAATGTTTTTAGTCTTTAAAGGTACTGATGAGCTGGCCAAAGGCGCTTTGCCTGCTGAGGCAGACGAAGGGGCTGGAAGTTCTATCCCCTGGCCTGCCTGCCGGCCCTGCCCCCAGGGCTTACTGAGATGAGATTGAGACTGGGCTTGGTGGCAAATGCCTGTAATCCCAGCACTTGGGAGGCTGTACACAGAAGGATCACTAAGAGTCCGATCTCCACAGTGGGACCTTGTACACCCTGTCCTAAATACAAAAAAAAAAGTACACTTGTACACTGTCTTGTACACTTGTACGTTTAGATCCTGTAAATGCTACTTACTTTTAGCACGAGCAAGTGGTATTCTGAGATTCTTTTTAACACTGAGGTTTAATGTGACCTAACAGTGTGCATCTGAAAGCTTTCTTTACGTGACTTAAGATGCTGTCACTGCTCCACCCCCACCTTCGGGCAGTGACATCTTGTCCCTGGGAGGCCACACTGGCAAGGGCAGGCTTCATTGTGGTCCAAGGTGTGATTACAGTGAACTTCTGGGGCACTTAATTACATTTTCAAATGAAGGTTTCCTTTTATCCCAGAAAACAGTCCACTGAGCATTAACTCATTGTACATTTTAATATGGTTTTAAAAAATGACTGGTATATTATACATTGCACTTCCTTTGGAGAATTGGGCCAGCACTTCCCTTCCTGTTTCCATAAGAGTTCAGCATCACAGATGGAAAACACAACAATTTAGAAAGCAGCTGGACACTCAGATGAGGCTGGCTCCTGCCGGGCTAAGAGTTCAGGACTTCTCCGAGGTCAACACAGAGTCAAATGCACTGGATAAAACCTTGCAGATGGCTTGTGCCTGCTCCTGTGTTACAGAAAAGATTCTGTGAGGGCAGAGTCGACACATCTTGTCCCGGGCTTCCTGTGGTCAACAGTCACGTCCATCCCTCCCAAACCTGAGCATCCCACACACCTGTGCAGGCGCTCCCTATATACAGCCTGCGCCCCTCCCAGAGCAAAGGGTGGACACCGGTGGCACCATGGAGGGTGCCTGGCCACACACTGCTTATGTCACCTAGCTGGGAGATAATCCTGGGTTAAAGTAGGTGCTTCGCAGCCTGAGCCAGGGCAAGCAGCCAGCTGGTCCGGCCTCTGGGAACCATTCAATCTGAGCTGGTATGGGTCCTGTTACCATGGGCTCCCCCCCGCCTGTGAGAGGGTGTGAAAAGCTTCACTGTTGCCACTCGGTGACTCCAGGGACCCCGCCAGGGTGACCAAAGCCCTCACCAGGCTGCTGCACTGGTAAACCCACAGGCTGTACTCCTCATTGCTGGCATCTGTGGTCTTGAGAGCCAGCAAGCTCTTGCCTGCGCCCAGGCCATCGTCGTAGCATACCATGCGCATGATCAGGTACAGAGCGTGCCGGTGCAGCACATCCTGCAGAAACCCAAGACAGATGTTTAACATCCTCGCATTCTCCATGCACGAACCATGATGCCACATGTCATGATGCACGCCTGTAATCCCAGCTCGAAGGGTGGCCAAAGTGGGAGGATCACAAGTGTGAGTCCCACCTGGGCAACTCAGACCCCTTCTCAGTAAAGGGAGCAGATGTAGCTCAGTGGCAGAAGACCCCTGGATCTGATCCTCAGCCCCGCAAAGGAGAAAGTGTTGCGAGACTTTAACCAGGACACCACAGATCGGGCAGAAAGTAGCTGGTAAAGTTTCTCACCCCAAGGTACACTGGGATGCTCGGTAACAGGGCAGCTTGCACTACGGATTGATCACACCTTCCAACTGAACCCCCCAAAAGATGACCAGAGGGTGTGAGCTGCATGCTCATCTCTGCCACTTCCCAAGGTGACAGCTATTTCTGTTTTGTTTTTGTGGTACAAGGTCAGACTCAGGCTTGTGCATGCAGGGCAGTCACTGTACCTTGAGCTCCACCCAGCCCTTTATTCTGTTTGAGACACAGTCTCTTTTTCTTTCTTTTTTTTTTTTTTGGAACCGGGGATTGAACTCAGGCCCTTGCACTTGCCAGGCAAGCACTTA
>NDGM011073604.1:0-10007 GCA_002564305.1 Octomys mimax
TATAGTCTCCCTAGTATAAGAACTCAAAAGAAGAAATACAAATAGAAAGGTATAATACAAGAAGGATCATTTTTTAAAGAGACGAGACAGGGGGCCCTGGTCACCACCCAGGTGGCTGATGTCTATCTAGACTTTATTGGACCAGGTGATATCAATTACAGTATATTGCTTGTCTCTTGGGGAATCATGCAGACCTGGTCATTCTTCTCTCTCTCTTTAGTCCTGGTCTTCAATGGATACACCTCCAGCCTTAGTTATAATGTATTCTCATTTTCTGCATGGACTCCCAAAAGGGCCTAACCTTGTCTCATTGCCTATGATATTTCTGTCTAACTTAACTGTCTGTAACACACTGATCAGCAGAGAACAGGAAAATAATTAAGAAATTGGAAAGCCATTGTCGATGTCTGCATGCTACTGACCACAAGATGGCCATTAAAGGGAGTGCCACCAACTTTGGGTCATCCGGAGGACCTGCAATATCAGCAGAAAACCAGACTTTGGGTGGTTAATCTCCCAGTGCTATGAGAGCATGGGAAGGAATTGATAGCTAGTGAATTACAAAAGCAGCCCTAATTAGCCCCAGGAGGCAATTGCATAAGAAGTACTGAGAACATTGCAGACTCATATTTGCTTCCTTCTCAGGATTTTATGAGAGCTTGGTAATGAATGTTCTTTAACAATAGGAGCTGAGAGACCTTAGTGCTAATAGTGCTCCGGAGGATAGAGCCTCCTTTATTTGCAATCCTGCAAAGATCAGTTGGATGCTATTGTTAAATCTTGAAATCCCCCATCCCTGCTTACACTGTGGCTTAAGTTAGAATGGAGAAAGGTAGAAAAGACTTTTTCCTAAGCACCCCCCATCCTCATCCCCCACCCCATGCAGTAAGGAAAACTATATAATCTAGCACTGATTTGCTTTGGAAAATCTTTAAAGGTCGGGACTTTTTTTTTTTTTGTATTTAGGACATGGTCTCACTACGTAGACTGGACTCATAGTGATCCTCCTGTTTACAGCTTCTCAAGTGCTGGGATTACAGGTGCACACCACACCCAGTCTCATTCACTATCTCAGTGCACCCTGGGGGTGGGGCCAGCAAGGCAGGCCAGGGGATTGAACTCCTCGACCCTGCATTTTGCCTAAGCAGGCTCTTTAATCTGCTGAACTATTTGGCTGGTCCTTGGACCATTTTTAAAAAGGGGTTTTGAACATATACTTCAAAAACTTTTGCTTGTTTGTGTTAACAGTACTATAGTCTTTCTAACACAGGTTAATATATTATTTTTATACTCAAAGTTTATTTTGGCCATATGTATGCTTTTCCTGGGTACTGACGAAAAGGTGCTTACAGGATTAATTCCCTACTGGGATTTTAAAGGATAACTCTGAATTTTTTCTCTCTTTTCATCCTTTTCCTTTTTTAGCAAAAAAAAAAAAATCAAAACAGAATCTGACCTGTTGATGCTACTGTTATAGGTGCATGACACGCAGGAGGGAATCCCATATATTTGTGTGCAATATCAGTCCTGGATTTTTCCTGAAACTAGGGAGATCTAAGTGCTGTTGGCTATGGGTGGAAACCCTGATGGGCAGCTATGAGCATAGATACAGAGAACAGTAGAGTTTCAGGCATTTCTCTATGCTTGTTATTTCTAAGATCAAGCAATATTCATGATGAGGCAAGCACAGGGAAGAACTGAGTCTTTTTTTTCCCTCAAGTCCTAGAATACGGTTAAAATGGATATAAATACGAGTAGTTCAGAAACTATGGCAAAAATCATCCTTTTCATGGTACTTTGACTCTAAACTAGCCATTTTAGTGTATCCATCATGGTAGCTGTTATTCATCGCTAATGTAGACTTCATCAGAGATGGCCTAGCTTCACTGACCTTTTCTTGGTAGAACCACTTAATTGCTCATTAAGATACCTATTCATGGTCATCTCCAGGAACTGCTTAGTGACTATCTAGACCTTCTAATGCAGCAGATCCCAAATCTGCCTTTGGAAACTGACACATTAATTTTTGCCTAAATAGTTCAGACAGGCTTGTGTGGCCTGTGTGTCCATATTGGATCCCAAGGGCACCTCTGGCAAGAACATCTTACTTTCTTTTATAGAACCATTTCTATTATTGCGTGGAGTACAGATAGAACAGTAGTTGGCCTTATGCCCTTAGCAGCTCAGCCAATCAGATGCCATTTCCTCCCCCAAAGTGATGTAAAGAACAGGAAATAAATCTGTTGACCATTGATTTCGCAGCGGAACTCTGACTAGCTCGTGTTAGATGTATCAGAGTCACCAGAGTTGTTTTGTTACCAGTTTTATTCAAGTTTAGTCCTTCAGTAACTTCTCACATTCTGTGAATAATCATGGAGTCTTCAAATAGACCATGTTTTGGCCACAGTCAGAACTCTTCTGTTGATATAACTGAGGAAGCAGAGACACGAATGGAATCTTGTCATGTGGCTGGTGTTCTGGTTTTAAATGGTACCACGTCTGGGAAGCAGACAAAAATTATTCCACACAGTCCATAAAGGAAACTCTATGCTGGTTCCTACTTTTACCCTTTGAGGGAGTAACAATTCTTTTCTATCCTTAGGTCATTGTTGTGAATATTTGTTCATATGTATATTTTTCCTTTTAGACTCTGAGGGCAAGGACCATGTCTTGTTCTGGTCTATAGTTCTAGGGCATAGCAAAGGGTTTGCCACATAGAAGACTTATGTGACTGTGAAAGGTAATATGATAACCTAAACCTGATGGTGCCTGAGGGGTTGGACTTGCTTGGGATCCAACCCAAACTGTGAGCCTTATTCCAACCCTTGGCAGTTGGAATCTTTTCTCTCCATTTTTCCCAGTCCCGCTTTGTGTGTGTGTGTGTGTGTGTGTGTGTGTGTGTGTGTGTAGGAAAATATAATTAAATGTTAGGTGTTTCCAGTTGGCCCATTACTATTAGCATTTTTTAGTTTGAAGATTTCACCTTTTCTTAGGAATTTGTATTTCCTGGATTAATTTCTCATATTTGTGACAATTTTATTTTCTGCCCTCCTTGAGAAAAATGCTGTGCTAAAGGCATGATAGACAAAAGAAAAATACTCATATCTAAACTCCCCAGGACCTCTAAAAATGAAAGCTTCCAATTAGCATTCTTTCCTTGGCAGCCCAAGTTTTTGATTAAAGAGCTTTATTGGCTTTGCAAAGTTTTAGAATTAAAACCAAATACTAACAGAGACCCAGGGGCAAGACCTTATGAATAGAGGCCAGAAAGGAAAGCAGAAATAGCAGGTGGAGCCAGTGAGATGGTGGGGTGGGGTGGGGGTGGGGTCAAAAATAGCCTACTGAGGTAATTTGCTCTTCTTCAAGTGGAGTCTGTGGAGAGTTCCATAGAGGCCATGTAGTGTGAGAATCAGGAAATTCCAAAAGGCTTGACTGTTCCTGCTTTGTGAAATGCCACTGAATAAATTAAGCAATTTATTTGTACCCTCTTCCTTTAAAAACTCTTTTTATAGTCTACCTATGTTCTGAAATATATATATATCATATATCATATCATATCATATAGAATACCAAAGGTCACTATGGAGCAATTATGCCCAGCAAGTATGACTGGGCTGGATGGATGTGCCATGTCCACATATCACCCCTGATGTCACTGCACACTATAGCCCACCTTTCTTTCCAGCTCACTGCTGCAGCTGTGCTGCAGTGTGGCCTCTCATGTTCATGCCTTGCATCGCTCTTCCTTGCCTAGAGACTCAAGTCATTTTCCCTAGCAGCAGAGATGAAGGAAAAGGACTGGAGGGATGGGGTAGGGATAAAACAAATGGAAAGTATGATCTCAGTTGATCCCCTGCAAAGCTCAGTAGTGTGAACTGCACTACAGAGATTGTCCTGATTAGAGGCCCGGTGGTCAGGCACCTCACATCAGCCAGCCATTGGGATCAGATGTTCATGTAGGTGAAAAGCATGTCCTTGCAGGTGAGATGTTTCTCATTGACCAGGAGCGGTTGTCCTGAGGGATGAGTGAACCTCAGCATCAAACAGTTACTGCAGCTGGAGAAGCATTATGTTGTGCTGGTACAAGAAATCTGCATGGTTCACCAATAGCACCCAGACTACTGCTAACTTCTGCTTACTGAGTTTTCAGAACTTGGCTTGGCCCACACATTCTTTGACATTCTTTCCCATCTCTGTGTTCAATAATCTTGAATTTATTGGCCTTTATCTCATCAACATTAATAGGCCTATCTGACTAGCTCTCCTCTATTTATTTTTCCTTTGGAGGTTTGAGATTCTCTTTTCAATCCCTGTTTACTGTATCTGCTCCAATATATACACCGTAACAGTGTTCTGTAACATTGTGTTGGGTGGAAGAATAAAATTCTGGATCTTCTCTTTGTTTAATTAATGATCCAGGTTACTTAACTAAGATTTGTGAGTCTAAATTTCCTTCCTATAAGTTGGAAACATGTGTTCAGTGGTTTCTCAGTGTTGTAAGAAGGGCAAGTCACGGAGCACTGTCTCAGCCATGAGGCATGGTGTGAAAACCAGATCTTGCTTTGTCTTACTCACCTGCCACAAGCGTGTAAGAGTCTCCTTGACAAAACCTGTAGAAAAGTGTCATTCAGAGCTGATTTAAGTGTCCCTCCTGGCCCCATCCTGTTCTTGGCACTTTGGACAGTTGTGACAGCTCTTTTTCATATTGGGCTGAAATCTGTCTATCAGTAATTTCTCCTCTTGAGTCTTATTTTGCCTCCTGGAACCACTCAGAGAAGTTGCTCTGCCTTTCACACGACAGTCCTTATGGCTTGATTATCTCAGGGAGTGCTGCTGTCTTGTCTGCTGTTCTCACCTCTTGCTGACAGTTGCAGCCAAACCTTTGAAGTTCAAGTCTGTCTCCTTCCTCTTCCAGTTGTCATCAGCTCCTTCTGTTACCCACAAGGGATGGGGAGAGTTAGAAGCTCTTTTTTAAAATTCCTGGGCAAGAATGGTCCTCAGGAAGGTTTTCTGAGGACACACATGATAGCTTGTTTCTGTTTTTCCAATCCTGCCAATTGAAAGATACTGAGAGAGACCTCACATGCCTGCTGTTTTGCCTCAATATCTTGATGATAAATAACATACCATTTTTTTTTTTTTACCTTTTTGGATACAGCATGCTTTTATTGGAGTGATGAGGAACCACAGGCCAGGGGTTCTACTTACAGTCACTATCGATTAGTGTGATTGTGTTGTTTTAGGCAAACCTCTTTCTTCTGGAGGCTATCATGGCTCTCAGCAGGCAAAAGGCATAAAAAGAGAACTAAACTGAATAGACAGATACTAATGGGTCCAAATTAATAGGTGTCCCTGTTTTGAATAGAGAATTAAGGGCAAGAGAGTCTGGACAAGGCTGGCTTCAGGAGACTGTAAGAACCCTGGCATGTCGGGTTCCAAGAAAAAGGAACCCTGAAGAGGAAATAGAGAAGCAGCCCTGGAGGGAGGAAGAAAGCCAAAAGTCTGTGATATGCTACAAGCCCAGGAAGGACCCCAGGTGGAGGGAATGATTTTCACTGCTGCTGGGTTTACGAGTAAGATGGGAACTGAACATGTCCACAGACTTCAGCAACAGAGGCATTACCAGATGATCATAGCGTCTTTTTAAAGCTTTTGGTGGCACAGTGGGTAGACAGAGCATAGAATGAGGAGTGTGTGGGAGGAGGGGACATGTGGAGACTGCAAAGATGGATAACTTTCTGGGAAATGTTGGTTTTGAGGAGGAGAACGGGCTGAAGCTGCAGGAAATGTGAGGTGAATGGAAGATATTTTTAAGGTGAGGGTGTTTGAGTCTGTTTAAATGTTTTGGGGATGTGACTGAGAAGAAACAGTTGGCTAGATAAGAGGCAGATGTAGGAATTGACCCCGGGGCAAGATCCAGACTGCAGGAGGAGGGACTGAACTTGTCAGAGAAGGGACACAGCTTCAAATGTCACATCAGTGTTGCACATGGCTGTGGAGATGACCCTCTTATTTATGGAGCCAGCCAATATTTCTCCTTTTCTTAACCCTGGGCACAACTTTTGCTATTCTTTTTATCTAGCTCTTAATTTGGATAGCCATGTCCCATATGTGCGTAAGGTGGGGAAGGGAGAAGTTTCAAGACCTTATAAGCACCTCTGAAGTGATTGGATCTAAAATCTCTCCTTCTTCATTTTACTTAGAGACTGACCAGGCTGTGTGCTCATGCTGTATGCACCTGCACACCAGGGTTCTTTTTCACCTCAATTCCCAAGTTTACATCCTGCTGGCCCAGAGAAAACTCTCCCTGTCCCTCCTTAAATCAATTGGACAAGTGGCAGTTACAAGGCGTGATGGCCTCACTTCCCCCAGGCTAATCGCAGCTCCTTTATGTTTGGGTCTAGAGTGAGTGAGATTCTCAGATACCCTTAGCCAAGTCTGTTTTTCTTATAGATGAAATCACCTAATTTGCCTAATTTACAAAAGGGTCTAAAAATCCATCTGCTTCACCTTTGCTCAGTGATTTGAATGCCCTTTAATCTTAACTTGAAGATGACTGACTAGATTCTATACATGTTAATAAATGCTAACCGTGATATCACATTACCAAAATCCAAAAATAAATTTTTAGAAACATTAATTCATTAAAAGTTTAATATACTCTTATGCACTGTTATGAACTAGCTCTCTACAGGCCTTAAGACACACACACACACTGTTCTTTACAGCACTGTGCTGAGCAAATGCAAGTCAATAAACATTCTATTCCTATGCCGTCCTGTACTCCTCCAACACAATGATGATGAAATGCACACTGACAAAAGCAATAAGAGAAATAATAACATTACCACCGGATCAATGTCTGTTGCTGGCTTCATAAATAAAGGACTTGGCTTCCCACTGATGCTTAATTTTTGTAAATGCCTCTAGAAATTTAAGTATAGTAAGAAAACATTATCCTGAGATAATGTTCAATTTCTCCTAACATAAGCTCTTAAATTTTGGACATTTGCAAGCTTTCAGTCTGGGACAAATTCAGGTGAAAAAAATCTCTTTGGAGAACATTGGCAGATTTATTTTAAATAGGCTGGCTTTAATGCCACAGGTGTAGGAGACAGGCAGGTAAAAGGTAACTGGAGTAACTGAGGCAGACGATTCTGGCTGTGTCATTTTTATGGCTTCATCGCTGCAGAACTGGAGGTTCTCCTTCATCCCTGACCTGTGGCATTGTGATGTTGCATCATGCGCCAAACTCAGAAGTGCTGGGGTCATGTGTGGAGGCTGTGTGTGCTCACCCATCAGTTCTGGACTCCAAGACACCCTAAGATTTCTATCACTCCTGCTAGCTTGCTGCTTTTGTTGTGGCTCTGGCTCAGGTTCTTTGGGGCATGTAATAAATACCCAGATTGAATAACAAAGGATCTTCTGCTAGCTCTACTCTATGAAAAGCATTAGAACACTTTGAAGCCATACGATCAGAGATGGAGCTTTCATAAGATATCTAATCTAGTTTCCTTTCTCAGTCATTAGGCAGTTAAAGCATAAATACCCCCTTTCTCAGAATACACAGCTAAATTAGAAGTGAAGGTAAGTAAACTGTATTTTCTCAGACTCAGAGGAGTGGCTGTTGAACTTGAACTTGCATCAGAATGACCTAGATCTCATTAAAATGCAGGCTGCTAGACCCCTCCACCAAATTCCTGATGCAGCCTAGGAATGTGAATTTTTAATGAGTTCTTCGTGAAGCTGGTAATGAGACTTAGTATGAGAACCATTGGATTAGAGTTCTTTTGACACAGAAGCAGGACTGTTAGGAAACAAAGATGGTCGTTTTGCACCTGTGGGCTCAAGTAGAGACAGAAAATATCCACATCCTAAGAGGAAACATTTCTGTAAAGGGGCCTCTGTACTCTCATGCTATATTTTGGCTGAAAATAAGGTGTATTTCTCGTCATGACCTCAGGGCCTGGTTTCAGCTATGACACAGCCATGTACCTTTGGAAGGCAAAGGCATTCCTTCAATGTCCTGGCCTCTGACCTCAAATTTTTTTAACGTGAGAGAACTGTCACTTTTCAGGGATTCTGAAATAGAAAGGCAAATTTGCAAAGGCCTTCCTGACACCTGAGCAGCTGGATTCCCACTTGCTGTGGGGATAACTCAGTGCCATCACGCTTGACAGTGATCCATGATGCTGGGTTCCATTCCAATTCTACCAAAGCCTTCAGGTGGGGGCCTTGGTCACTGAGCTCAGGGCCCTCTAGACCTTGCTGTCAAGGCATCTGTGCTAGGAAGAGCCATTTAAAAGCTGACAGCAAGGCAGAGAAGTGGGGGAATGGAGACACCAAGTTGGGTGGGGCAGCTCCAGTGTTTATCAGAGAGTAGCACAGGTGAGGTACCAGGGATAAAAGGGAAAGAAGCAAATAGTGGAAGACGATGGAAGATGCTCTTTTGATCTAAGAATTTTGGACATTTATTGGAGTTCTTTTCTGTTGGAACACAGCTGTCTCACGGGAAATTCCGCTGGCTCTCAGGATGCCATCCAAACCCCACCTTAATAAAGGCAGTGAGAAATGGGTTCATCACTTTTGTCTTCTAGCTGTTCCTGCTTGTATTATATTTTACATAAAAGTTGAAAAAGGCAAATGCAAGAAATTTTAAGTAATTGTCCTAATTTCTGTCAGTTTCTAGTTTTCAGACCTTTTAAACATCTCTTGTCCCTCTTTGAAATGCTTTGATTGGTTTCTTTTGTATTCATTCTCACTGTCCCCTTGCTCTTTGCTCCTTTGAGGAAACGTGCTCCTCGATACACTCTTCTTTCAAGTCTTTGGCTTTTAAGAGTAGACTTTATAGACAGTCATGAAACACAAATTTCAGTTCCTAGAGTTGCTCCTCTTGCAGGCAATTTGCAGCTCAGGAAACATAAGCCCGCTTTCACTTTTATTTTGCTGTAATGTGTTACAGAAATGTAATATGCATAGGAAGTGTGCAGCAATTATATACTTTCAGTTAGAGGAGTTGCCTCAGAGTAAAACTCTATGAGCAAAGAAATGGAGTAACTGGCATGCAGATCAAGAAAAAGAACAATGACCAGCTCCCCTCAATCTCTTATTCTGATTTCAAATTTCAAGATTAATTTTCAGGCTCATGTGATTTCAGGTGGAGCTCCATTGAGGTGACTGGATGATGCGGGATGATAGCTGATTTGCTAGAGGTGGGTTGCGTCACTGTGGGTGTGGCCGGGAAGGGTGTTAGTGCCTCTTTTTTGGCTCCTCCCTTGACTCTTAGTGCTTCCTGCCACAGTGGGTGAGCAGCTGTCCTTGGCCCAGGCTCTTCCATTCCTTGGAGCCAGCCAGCTATGGCCTGAAGTATCTACAAACTTTGAGCCAATATAAAACTCTGCTGCTTTAAGTGTCAGTGTTATGCCTCAGTAACAGGGAAAGTGACTAAGATACTCTCCGTCTCTCATGAATCTACCACTACTCCTATTAGACATTTGAGTTTGAGGTTATAATGAATTTTGCTGTGGTATAAAATTCTTGGCAAACATTCTGGTTCATACATTTTGGTAAACTCGTATCCTTTTTCTATTGGATTTATACATCAGAGTAAAATTGTTTTTTCATAGGTTGGTATATAGTCAAATTTAGTAGATAATACTGAGCTCTTCTAAAATTGCTTTACCAATTTGTATCCCCAGGCAAAAAGTTCAAGAATTGTTACTCCACCACCTGCCCACATATGCTAGGTATTTTAATTTTAGTACTTCTGGTGAGCATGTTCTGATAGAGAAGTTTGGATTTAATTTGTATTTCTTTCATAGTCAACAAAGTTGAATACTGTTTTGGAATGTTTATGGGTCAAATGAATGATAAATTTATTAAGTTTTTATTTTTAAGATTATATGTCCTGTTTTATATTACCTTACAGAAGGTATGGATATGAGTTTTTTTTTTTTTTGTATTTTAGGGAAGGGTGTACAGAGTGTTCAGGGTCTCACTACTAGATC
>NDGM011073607.1:2126-13331 GCA_002564305.1 Octomys mimax
AAAAAAAAAAAAAAAAAAAAAAGCTTCACTGAAATCTTTGAAAGAGACAACGGAATGTTGGGGTGTGCATGCTTTCACTGGGCACAGTAAGTATAAGTTTGCCTATTTTTCTACTTTTTTCAAAAGCTAAATTTCCATTTATTTCGTGCTCCCAAATGAAAGTAGTTTAATTTATGAATTTTAGTAAAAGCTAGGGAGTTTTAAATTACTTAAAGTGTTCCCAGTATGCATTTATGATTTTGAAAGGATGAATTATTATTTCCCTTTGAGGGTTGCACTGTTGCTTCTCGCATCTGTAAATAACACTTTATCTCATTAAAGTACTATAAAACCTCAAAAAAGCATCCCCTGGGCGGGTCTCACATACATACATCCAACTTCAATTTTGATTGATTTTACCATTTCTTGGTAGCTATTAGCAGCTTCACACTGTTGTTTCTCCTCTATATTTCACCTGCAAAATAATAAAGCACCCTTCGCAATTTAAGTACCTATAGGCAGATTATTAAATCTTTAAAGAAATGATCTTTGAGGGAAAATTTTATAAAATAAAAGTTCTTTAAAAAGTGAAATACCCCCTCTTGGCCTGAGGTTTGGTTTTTTGATATTTCGGATTCTTGAAGCTTTGTATGTGTGAATCATGAAGGGAATTTTTGACTTTTGGGGGTGTTTTATTAATCAGCATATAAAGACAACATGATACTTTGGAAACTCTGAAGCTCTATGAAAAGTATGTTGTATTGCTTCTTCTCAAAACAAAATTTATTTATGGTGAAATGTATTAAAGAATATTTATCATAAAGAAAATAAGGAAATAATTAAACACATTGCTAATAGCTATTGTTTCTCATTAAGATTAAAATATTTTCTTCCACTGGATTGTAAGATTAAAATAATTTCTTCCACTGGAGTATTATAATCTGAACTTTTAGAAAGATCATCTTGTTGAATACTTTGTGACTTGAAGTTCCCTTCCAAAATGAAGGCCATTATCTGTCTGCAGATAGCTAGAGCCACACGCAAATTGCCATTGTCGTGTTGGACTAACACCCAACTACCTTGCCCAAATACCTCAGCTTCCTTAAGTCTAGAGCTCACAAGCCAGACAACGTGTTCTGCCTTCCACACAGAAAGACAGTTTATATTTGAAGTGAAATATAAGTATATGTAGAATAAGCACGTAGGTAATGTATACATATATACATGCATGTAATACATATTATGTGTGTATGTTTGTGTAGTGTGTAGTCTTGACGGCAGTAGACACACTTATAATAAGCCCTCAAGGTTCACATGAGATTAAGTGGGAAGCATGAAAAGCTTCAAAAACTCATGCTGCCACTCAACATTAAACGCTTGTAGCAAAACTCTTACCAAAGTATCATCTTGTTATTAACAGCGCTTGTCCCTGCCGATGTATAAGATTCAAAATGAGGATGGTGCTTTCCTTATGTCCCCATTCCTCATATCAAGGTCAACAAGATGAAGTGAAAATGGATTTAGTTAATTTTATTTTATAATTACATAGTAAAAGTTGTGGGTGTCTTGATTGATAGACAAATCCTCTAATTCGATTAGCTAAGGAGAGACAGGAATGCAACAAGGATTATCCAACAGGAAAAGGACCACGTCTGACTACAAAGTTCACACAGTTTTCAAAGCAATTTGAAATGCCTAACCAGAGGACTCTCACCTGCGGAGTCAGGGGCAAATGGAATTGGAATGAAATTCCACTTCACACCTGCAAGGACTGCTGTCAATCAGATGAGAAAAGATAAAAGAGAGAAGGAGGGGACAGTGGCAAGGGATGCTGGCATGCTAAGCACCTGTGTCCTAACCCTCACGGAATGCAGCGTGGACACGTCTCTCCAAGCGAGAGCAGAACTGTGCTAACACCCAGCAAGGACTCTTCTGAGCATAGAAACAGTGAACCAACATCAGTACCTCATAGAGAGGAATGCTCCCTTACTGAGTGACAGTGCATGAGTCACAATAGCTGAGACACAGGAAAAAGAAAGAAAAACAACCCAAGCGTCTGCAGACCACTGAAAGGATAAAGAAGTGTGGCACACAGACACAGTGGAACGCTATTCAGCCTTTACAAAGAACAGAATCCTGTCTTTTGGGACAACATCACTCTAAATGAACAAAGAAGTTACGCCGCGTGAACATTATTCTAAATGAAAGCCAGGCTCCGGAAGCCAACACTGCGCATCTGTGTATGCGGGAGGGAAACCATGTGAGCTCAGAAATGCATGGCGTGAGACCGAGGGCAGCAGGAACTCCGGCGCAGCGCGCGCAGCTGCGTCAGCGCCAACCTGGCGTCTGTAGACGGGTGGCCCTGAGCCACAGCTCGGCTCGTGGATCTCCCGGGCAGTACTCTCCGTCATTCGGAAAGTTTGAGGCTCTTCCCTGCCACACGCATGTACAAAAACAGCCGCGTGCTCCTGGCTCGAGGTTTGCACCGAGACCTCGCGCCCTGCACACACGGCGTCTGACCCCCGCGGCGGCGCCCCGAGCTGCCCGCCCCCTCCGTCTCACCCTTGCAGACGCCGTCCTCCTTCCCTGCAGCCAGGTGCGCCGGGCGCTGTCTCGGCCTCCGCCGCGGCCACGGGGAGAGCAGCTTCTGCCGTGAGCCGCTGGGCTGCAGGCCTCCAGGCTGCAGTATTGCCAGCCGCTGACTCGCACGGAACTCCGTGACTACTGGGGGTCGCTATTTCTCAAACTTTAGACACATTTATTGATGCCACTCGCTGGGGACTGCTTTAGAAGTCTCAGGGGAACCGTCCAGCCTGCTGTGCTGGCCCCGCCCGAAGCTGGGACGGCCGTTGACGCTGGGCGCGGGGCGCCTGCAATCCCAGCGCTTGGGAGGCTGAAATCAGGAGGGTCGCTATGAATCGGTTTCGTGTAGTGAGACCCTGTACTAAATACGGTTTTAAAAAAAATTAAAAAATAATCTTTCTTTTTAAAAACGAAATCTCAGGGGGCAAACGCGTCCGTTGCCAGGTACAAGAGCTTGAGCTCGACTTTGGTACCCAGCTGACCCTCTCAGGTTCCAGCTGCGGGCTGAGGAGAGGTCTTTCCCTCCAGCTCCGCAGGGGGTCGGCAAGGAGCCGCAAGGTGGCCTCCTGGAGCCCACCGTGGCTCTCCTCCAGCAGCAGCCCTGGCGTGTCCGCCTCGCACACTGCCGCATTGGAACCTGCCTGAGTGCGTTAGTGGGAGTGGACTCTACGGTGTGCTCTCAGGGAAGCTGAAGGGAGGTAACAGAGCACTGTGCTAGCCGCGGCTTCTGAAGGCAATTTCCAAGTCAGGCCTTGACCACAGTCCAGCTGGCTAACTGGAAGTCATCCATCCCGGTCCGCATGATTCCCAGGATTGACTTCAGGGGGCTAGATGGGGAGGTGTTTTTCACTGCGGAAGACTAGGTAAGCTTCTGGACGCCTGTCGCCAGGCCTCCGAGCACAGACGGAGTTCAGCGCCGTGGAGCACACGTGGGCACACGTAAAATAAACGTGATGTTTCAACTTCACATCACCCGGCACAGTGTTCACTTTGTGCCTTGTGCAGGCTATGCATTATGGGATGAAAATATAACTTATCACGTCCAAAATAAATGCCTCATACTGTAAATTCTAAAAGGATGAAAAGCTTAAATTACCCTAAGTAATTTAGATTCCTTATCTAATAACTATGCTTCAGCCTCAGTTTTGACCATTTTTTAAAGAATTCTGATTAAAAACTTGTACAGCTACATGTGTTCATCAATTGCCAACGGGCTTTTAATAATTTCTGCAAGACTATGAAATGTAAATATGAGGTATGCTTCACAATTTTTTTTAAATGCATGTGAATAGCAGTAGGCCCCATCAGGTGCCTGGGCCCCTGCACACAAGCTGTCCTGCGTATCGAGCCTAAGAACATCTCAGGCGGGCAGGGGCGGGCGTCCAGCCCGTGGTCTGCACAGCTCAAGGCTTCTTCGTCTCACACTATGTAATAGCATCAGATCAAGGAGGAAATGGAAATGCACGTACAAGCCTGCCCAGGATGTCTGCCCAGAACCAGCGAACATGTCCAGCAGGCCGGGTTACACGATGTTTCTTCCCTTGTGTAACCCTGGCTCTACTACCTTTGTGCCACCGACGGCCTTGCAGCGTCACTTCAGATGTTTGAGGTCCTTTAGCAGCCGTGCTGCCCCCCCCCTCCAGCCACCTGCGCCAAGCATGCCCATGCGCCTCCCTGCTTGCCCTCCCTTTAAAAGCCAGAACCCTGCCTGGCGGGCCCTCTGGGAGAGATCCCAGGCGGAACGCACAGGCGCAGCGCCTGCCTCATATACCTCCTCAGTGGCCTTCGTTCTCCCGGCCGATCTGTTTCCTGGAACAACGCTACAACTGTGAGTGTCCACTGCCAATCACTGCTGTGGCCAAAATGATTTTAGCGCCTACTTGTGTTTCCCATGGCTCCGCGACTTGCCATTCCCCTAAAGGACAGTGATTCTTCCCGCAGGGGCAGAAACAACTAAATAAACTCTTTATGTTTCAAAGTTGTCCTTGGTTTTTATGGTAATTATAATCTCAAAGTCAATTCTTGATTTGGAAGTTCTAAAAATGGCAATATCAGATTGGATAATCAACGCTGCTGTATGTTATTTTAAAAGACTATGTCCACATTGTATGTGGTCCCTGCTGTCACTTGAAAACCTAATAATGTGCATTAGAATATATTCATGCATTCTGTTTTCCCATGCCATAGTAGATATCCCTTAAATTTGATTGGAAAGCATGAATCACAAGTTCAAGTATCACATTCACATCCTCAATGGGTAGCTGAAGGCTATAGATCTACATATTATTACAGTGGGTAGTAATTTTTATGTATCAAAGTCATAAAATTTCTATTCAAGCAGCTGGAAGTGACACATCTAGTGATACCATTTGGTAAGAAATATAAATTTCACAGAAATACCTTTTGAGTTGTATTTTTTATTTAAAATTTTCAAACACCCTTTTAAAATATGATTTCTGAGCAAAATTATCAAGTGGAAAAGTGTTTATATATTTATTTATTTACTTTGTATTCAGTACAGGGCCTACAGGGTCACAGGGTCACACTACGTAGGTTGGACTCATAGTAATCCTCTTGTTTTCAGCCTCCCAAGTGCTGGGATTACAGGCATGCGCCGCCACACCCAGCCTCAATCGCTGTCTCAGCACGCCCTGGGGGCAGGGCAGGCAGGGCGGGGCCCAACCCTGGCCACTGCGCTCTACCTAGGCAGGCACTGTAGTCCATTAGCAACCTGGCCGGCCCTCCAAGTGTTTACATCTTAGCAAGATTTTACTTTTTCAGAGTTAAGGTGTGCACCACAGCCTTGTAGCGTGAATTAGGTTCACTTAGACACTTTGGCTCAAGGCTGCACATCTACTTTTGAAAGTTGAGAGCAGTGTGCTTAACTGTTAACGCCTCAGTTGTAGCATGAATGGAAAATATTATCCTCTGGATTTTTTCAAAAAGATAATTACTGCCATGAATAGGACTAGAGTTTAAACTTACACCCATAAAATTTTGTATGGAAGAAAATGCTGAGAAAATGCTTTCTGCTTGTTTGTTGTTTTTATGTATTAGGTACAGGACCTCACTAGGCAGCTCGGACTCAGAGTGATGGTCTTGTTCTCAGCCTCCGCAGGGCTGAGGTTATGGGCATGCGCCAACACGCCCAGTCTCCGTGGCCATCTCCGTGTGCCCAGGCGTGGCACGTGGTGCTGCGGATCGAACCCCAGTCCCTGCACTTGCATAAGCAAAGGCTTAGTCTGCTGAGCTCTCTCGCTGGCCCTGAGAAAATAAGTTTTAAACACTCACTCTTGCTATTTTTACCCTAAAAGAAGAAGATGTGGGTTTTGCTGGCTTTCCCGGGCATGATCCTGCTAAGCATCCTTTCCTTTATGAAGGCAGTGTCATAGGCAGCAAGATGGAAACCGGAAAATAGCGACTGAGTACGTGGTGAGCGAGGCCTTCCATACTCCCCAGCGATGAGTGGAGGCTGTCACTGCTTGCCTCCCCGGGTGCTCCACTCTCACCTTTCTCCCCATCATTTTCCAATGGCAAACGAAGCCACGGTGCTCCCTGGACATTAAGCCAGGCTGATTTTCTGACACCAGTGTGGCTTCGGCCTCAAGCACCATGACACCAACTAAGCACGGCATCCATTCCAGGACACGTGCTGGAGGTCGTGCTGCCCAGACTCCTGTGGTCTCTACAACCTCCTTCATGGTCTCCCCGTGTCGGCCCACGCCAGGGCTGCAGCTCCCTGGAGCTTCTGTGCAGCCACCCTGCTGGGCTGACACGTATGGCGACGGCACTTCCAGGCAGAGAGGAGCGCAGGGCCGAGCGCCTTTGTGCAGCTGAGCTTGTCTGGAAAGGGGCCTCAGCACCCCACCCGCTCTCAGCTCTCATTTTTGCATTCCACAGGAGGTCGGGGGCTCTGCTCTACCCAGCTCTGCCCTGTTCTCTACGGCAGACCCTGAAGCAGCAGGCGCAAGGCTGAGCTCTCCAAACTGTTGGCCAAAAGGACCCTTTTCACTTCCGCTCAGACGTTTCACTGCAGCGATGGCACATGCGCTCCCATGATGCTCACGGCACCTGCAGGGTCTGAGGCACCCCAGCACACTTCTGCACCCTCTGCTCCTGAGCAGCCTCATGGACCGGCCACGGCTGAGCCAGCCCTCTTGTTGCATTGGCATGGAAATCCCAACCTTGCTGTGGAAGAAGCTCTGAACTCATGCAGAATAAGGGGGACGGTTTTCCCCAGAGCATTTCCTAGGTATGCAGATAGCTATCAGCACTCGAGCTTTGCCCTGCGGTTTGCTGAGGGTCTGACTGGCACTGTGACATGTGGGATGAGCTTGGGGCCCTCTCTCCCTTTCTGGAAGCTTGTAGTATCCACTTGCAGGGTGGGATTCTGTGCTCGGACAGTGCTACAAGCCTGCTCTAGTGACACACACCCCAGTGCGTTCTTGGATCAGAAGCAGCTAAGGGTCAGAGTCAAGATCCAA
The DNA here is from genome assembly GCA_002564305.1 of Octomys mimax. Taxonomy (NCBI): domain Eukaryota; kingdom Metazoa; phylum Chordata; class Mammalia; order Rodentia; family Octodontidae; genus Octomys; species Octomys mimax. The sequence goes on from NDGM011073607.1 coordinate 9,173, forward strand.
CCTTAGGGAGCATCTACCTGACAGCTTTTCTAGTCCACATTGTATCTCACATCACTAACAAGCAGGAGAGGCCCCGGGCTGCACCTGTGCATCTCAGGAGGAGCCAGGTGAGGATGTGCGGCCGAGGGCAGGGGCTCCTCGGTGGGCGTCCCCTCAAGGGCCCAGGGCCTTCTCAGCTGTCTGCGTGGAAGGCGGAGTTTTCAGCTGCAGTTTTACCCTCCCTGGTGCAGTCAGGAAGAGCTCTCTTGTCCTGCTATAGCTTGTCCCCTTTCTTTGGTTCTTTGTAGCAAAGGAGCCTAAGCAGGTAGTGCATTCCTAAAAACGTAACAAAAGCTTTTCTTATTTCTGAAAGACGATTATTATGACCAAGAGCTTTCTCTTCTTGCTACTAGAACTGGAGCCTTCAACCACACCCTCAGTGCATTTTCACACTGTGCAGCTTGGAGCTCTGCGTGCCCACCTCCCTAACTCCTTGCTTCTCCTATATGAGGCCCCTGCGGCCCCTACTTTCCTGAAAAGCTGAGCTCTGCTAGCCAGAGTGGAAGGCAGTCCTGCTGCAGACAGGGGAGCTGCAGGGGCTTTCCTTCATGCCTGCAAAAACTCCCGCTTCTTTTTTTTTCTGAGAATGGGATCAATCTTCTTTCTCACGGGTGCTGCTGTCTTCGAGCTGCACCTGTTCGAATTTTGCTTCTCCTCCTTGGCTTCTTCAGACTCAGCCTGGGAAAGGATGGTGTCACGCTTGACCCACTGTGTCAATTTGAGAAGGTTACAAGTTTAACTAAGTGACTCAGTGGGTCAGGGTCCTCTGTGTAACATTCAGAGCCTGTGCTAGAGGAGGGTACCTGGCAAGCCCACCCTAGGCTGGGGAGTTCGCATGCCATATGAGGGAGGAAAAGTGGCTCATTCCAGCCCCCCATGCACCTGTTGCTTTGCCATCCACTGGCACCTTGGACTGCTGCCCCTCTCCTCGCCACCCGCCTTGCAGCTGGATGGCAACAGACTGACACCTGTACACACTGAGTCAAATAAACCTTTCCTCCTCTAACTTTAGGTGCCAGTTGTTGTCCCAGCAATGAGAGAAAAGGAACCAAGACACATGGGATTGCATTTCCTCTCACCAGCCCTAGATCAGTAAAGATTTTCGGTGACACATTGTTTGACCCAAAGGTGGCAATGAATACAAGACTTTATAGTGCCACTGAGTTTCAAAAATACTATTAGGAACATAAAGGCCTGGAGCCATGCCTGGGTGAGAGAACTGGGAGGGAAAACAGAAGGCCTGCGGACACAATCCAGAGGTGCCAAGAAGGGAACAGGTGTCGAAAGTCAGTCCGGAGCGCTCTGCTTGCTGAGCCAGGCGGAGCAGCATGGGCTGACTGAAGACGGACCTCTGTGGCAGGCACCTCTGCGTCAGTCTGGCCGCCGCCTCTCCAGAAGGCTGACCTCTGGGAGCAGCTGTGCTTCTCTGGCGGTCGTGTCTTGCCAGAATTCCTACGCTGACATTTTCCCTAGAAAGGTGAAGGAATGCGAGGCGGTTGTATGTCATGACACTCATCTATCAGGTGTGACACTAGTGCCCTTATAGAGGACATCGGATGCTGAGCACGTGCCTCTTCCATCGCATGGGGGCACATGGCAGGGGCGGTCTGTGAACCCTGGAATCAGTGCACCCCAGGTGGTCCACGCGATGGGACTTGGACACTCCATTCCTGGGCTCGAACTCTGAGAGAAAATTCTGGCTGTTCATAAGCCCGCCGATAGTGGCGCTTTTGGTGTAGCAGCTTGGGTGAGCTGAGGCCGTCGCCAGCTCAGCAACACCCCCCACGCTGCTGTCCTCGTGTGAAGCAGGCTAAGTTATGGCTCTAACGGTGTGTAAGTGACTTCTGTGTTTTGGGTTTGGAATGATCTTGCTTTGTAGTACAAGCTGAAAGGCTGACCTTGAACTTGTGGTCCTCCTGCCTCAGCCTCCACTGCGCTGCAACTTGAGATGTGCGCCTTCACGCTCAGCTTGTAATTAAGTAATTTGATTAAGAGTGGTAGAAATTACAGATAAAGAATGCAAAAGAACATTGCCAGGAACAATAACTCTCTTTAAGGAAGCTTAGCAAATGTCCTATGTATGAAAAATAACCTGTAATTAGATGTGGAATAATGCCAGATAATTAGAGGCAAATAATGAAAGTGTAGGAGGGCTACACACAAGAAAGGAGGAGTGAAAGATGGCTTTGGGGTGGTGTGAGCAAGAAAACAAGCGCTGCCCTCCGCTCTTCCATCTCTCTCTTCTCTGTTTCTCTCTCTCTCTCTCTCTCTCTCTCTCTCTGTGTCTGTCTCTGTGTCTGTCTGTCTCTCTTTGTCTGTTTCCCCTCTTCCCTAACCCCTCTCTCCTCTCCTCTTTTCTCTGTTTCTTTCTCTCTCTTTCTCCCTCTCTCCCTCTCTTCCCCTCTCCCTCTCCGTCTTCTCCCTCTTCCTCTCTCTCCCCTCTCCCTCTCCCTCTCTCTCCTTGTCCCTCTCCCTCTCTCCCCCTCTCCCTCCTTCTCCCCCTCCCCCTCTCCCTCTCCCTCCCTCCCCCTCTCCCTCTCCCTCCCCTTCTCCCCCCTGCTATCACCTGCACTCTGGCCACCTCCTGCTCTACCTCCCCATCCATGTCCACATGAAGCCACTTGAAGGCTCCTACTCAGACAGTATTTCCCATGTTCTCCTTGCAAGCATCTTCACCTACTTTACCTCAAGTCTCCCAACCTCAGTACCTGTAAATGCTAAGGAAAGATTCATGTATGTGGACTAATGTGGGTTTTATAGTAAAGTGTATAAATATACAAATATGTATAAATTGATCCTACATCTCAAGATAGGGTTACAAAACACCTGCTTATATTTTAGGTTAAAACAAATATAGGTGTCAAGCTTGTATATATGTTTTATATCATTTCAAAATATCTGAAAAATAATTTGGTCTTGATAACACTATGGGAGATTGCGTTCAGTGATGTTTACTTCTGAGATTATAAATTCCTAAGCCCAGATCCACTTGGATCTTGCTAATAGCAGATTACAGAATGCAGCAGAGCACTAACTCAAGGCAGGTCCTCGGTGTGCATTTAGGAATTGAGTGGAGCGATTACTCGCGTAGCCGCAGGGTCCGACATCTCTGTCTGTCTCTTCCTCTTTGCTGGTTCTCACCACACTGCCCTGCACCAAGTGAAATCCAGAGGTCCACCTACTTAGTGAACCTTCATTTGTGGCTGAGAAGAGGCTGTCATATGAACATTCTAGGCCATTTCATTTATGTTAACATCATACTAAGTGCTCAGTTAAAATTTCCAAATATATGCTGAAGAAAAAGAACTCGACATTAAAAAGTCAGACTTTATTTCACCTTGAAGTGAAGAGCTGGCTTTTAGAGAGATTAGTAAAAGAGGAGAGGAGGGAGAAAGTGTGGGCACAGGGGGATTTGGCTTCGGGCCGCTGAGACTAAGGTAACTTCAAGACCTGCTTGATCCAGATGAAAAGATCCAAGTGGATGCTGACTTCCACAGTGAGGCTGATCTTGAAGCGGAGGCCTGGGTAATTATTATTGTAGAGCTACAACTATGCAAACGGCACCTGTGCAGTGAGCACAGATAGGAGACACCTGAATACTCAATCCAGTACGTGAAAAGTTTATTTCAAATGGAAGCAAAAAATACACATTGACATGCTGTTGAGAAGGATCTGTGAAATAATTTTAGTTGTATTAGTGCAGGGGCACGGTGCAGAGTGGCTGCATTCTTTCAGGGAAGTTGGCTATCGACTATTTCATTTGTTCATTAATTGTTTAAAGTATGTTATAAATATGAGGAATAAACCACAACAGAACACTCAGAGGCTGGGGCGATAGCCCAGTGGCATAAGCACCTGCCTGGCTAATGCAAGGTCCTGAGTTTGATCCCTGGTACCAAAAGGGGGAAAACATCAACTCAGCCTTGTCTTCAGGGAGTGTCATAGCAGCAGGCAAGTGGCAGCTTGCACGAAAGGAAAGGACCCCTTTCCCGGGTCTGGCAAATCGCATGGCATTCGGCCCTGAATTTGGGAGGGGCTCACATTATATGGTGGCATGTTTCTGTCGCTTATTCTATTCTGAACCTTTGATCTCACATGACATGCTTACAGAACCAAGGTG
>NDGM011073615.1:4278-19400 GCA_002564305.1 Octomys mimax
TATATCTATATCTATACAAACAAACGAGCTTCCTAATGTATTTCAGGTAAGGAAAAATACTCAAAAATATCCAGTAGTGACTACTGACATAGTGAATACAAAGAAGACCACAAAGTATCCCAAAATGTAGTGCAAAAGACAAAACAAAAAGTGAGAGGATATGAGTATACTGAATGCCCACTGGAAAATGTATGATATAAGAGAAAAGATTACTCTTGAAATAGAAACATAAAAATTAGTTTACGATTTGCTAGTTATCATCTGGTACTTTGGTATTTAATTTAGGTCTCAAAGACCTAAGAACTTATCATCAAAGTCTTAGAAATTTCACAACTGCTCCAAATGCATGATGACTCCAATTCTCATCTTATAGGGCAAATGTTGGAGACCTGACACTGAACTGAATTTTTCAGGAAGGAGCTAGGCTTGTACTCCAGCAGAGACAGGAAAATGATGAGGATAGGCATGTTCGTAAACTAAGGGTTTGAAAAGCAATTTCAAGGTTTTCAGATAAAGCTCTGGAGGACAGCAATTTAAATACTTCATTAAAAACTGGGATCCAAGAATAAAATTATAAAAATGTAATATAAATCAGTTACAATTTTTTGAGAGTTTTTGAGGATTTGATAAAGTAAATTCTTGTACACAGAGAATGGTAAGAAGATATTTTAAGTTGTAGTTTGAACTAGAAGGATAAATTCAAGGATATATTTTTTCATTACACTTATATCCATATATCTCCATATTTAAATTTTGTTTCTAACAGAACCTGTCAGATAGCTCGGTGGATTAAAGTGCCTGCTTAGGCAGATGCAGGGACTGGGGTTTGATCCTTGGCTTGCCTGCTGGCCCCACCTCCGGGGCACACTAGACAGAGATTGAGATTGGGCATGGTGTCACATGCCTGTAATCCCAATGCTTGGGAGGCTGAAAAAAAGAGGATCATTATGAATCTGTGTAGTGAGATCCTGTAGTCCCTGTACTAAATACAAAAATAAGTAAATAAGTAAATATTTCTAGTGTAGTGTTCAGAAAAGAGAGGATTACATACAGACTACTATTGGGTAAGAACTACATGGTAATAATTGAAAACAAAAGTACCATTATAACTTGAACTTATTTGAACAATGATGAAATTGAAAGTTTTGCAAGTTGCCAATTAGAAGAAATTGTAACATCAATTAGGTAAAAACAAATTATAGAGCATTTAATTCAACATAAAGTAAATTGTTTCTTGATTTTCAAAATATGTAAAAATTGTTCTGTTATCAAGTACGGATACTGAACTTGTCAGTCTGGATTTGTATAAAGCCTTTCCACATCCCAACCTCAGGACCTGGAAAAGTTTCTTATGTGTTTCAAACATTAATTTATTTCCTTAAAAGCAGCTGCGAGCCACTTAGCATTGAATGTGTCAAACGATAAGTGGTTATTATTACTCTCAGTATATGTTTTTCACTTAGAAGTGAAATAAAATAGAGCTGTGTTAGAAGACCATAAAAAAGGAAATGAAACAGCCATAAGTTCTGTCCTCTGAGTTTACAGCCCAAAGAAACTGATAAACAATAAATTTTACTCAATTTCACCAATTTGTCTGGTGTTTTGAAATATGAAACACTGAACTGTGGCAGTTGGCCTTAAAATATTGGGTCAAGGAAAGCTTACTGAAGAAACTGATGTCTCATTTGAAGACAGAAAATAGATAAACATTATCTGGAAGAAGTGGTTAGAGATGAGATACTTCCAGCATACAGTTAGGTCAACCTGTAGATACAACAGAATGAATCAAAAATAGAACATAGTATGGCATCTGGGAAATGAGAATTCCAGAGGAAAATAAACTGGCTTATTCTACGCCGTATAGAAGATGTCTAGGTAGTAGAAACAAGCAAATCAGAGATAGCTGAGACACAACAAGGAGCACAGAAAGCTTCAAGAGTTTTCACCCAGGCGCCTGCTGGGAACCTGACAGCCAGCTGTCTGGGCATGGTGTTGGCCTGGGAATGGTGCTGCTGTTGAGAAATAGGAATAAGGAATGCGTGCATTCAATACACATTCACAAAGCTGACACAGGGTTCTTATGTGATCGTGAAGAGGGAAAAAATAATGAAACAGTTAAGTCCTCTAGTAAGAAATGTAGGTCCTGAGAAGACAGGAACAGACATCATCCTGCACATTTCTTCTGTGGCAACTAGATATTAACAATCAGTTTATCAAGAAGTTAAACGATGGAACAAAGTGATAAATATGTCTTGAGTTTCTTCAAATTTCTTTTATTGTTCTGTTCAATGGATAGTTGACGTATATTCAGAATATAACAAGTGAATATTCTGACACTGATAAACATGATAAAACATGGTATTCATCCTTTAATCATTGTCATATACTTAACTGAAAGGGAGAGTTAGAATAAACCGTAGAAGAAAGCAATGTGACTTGAGAACGCATGGACTATGAATTTCCTCCACTATGAAAATGTTAGAAGGAGTCTAAGAAGCACTAGTAGTGAAGATAGAGTACAAGTAACACACCAGGTTAAATGGTGGTATTTCATATATATATATATATATATATATATATATATATGCCTTTGAAAATTGGAATTTTGAAATTAGTTGAGTATACATATGAATGAATTTTTCACTGTAACACAATGATACAATGTAAAATAATTTTATTATCATCCATTACAAACCCTTCCAGAGGGTGCATAAGAGTTTTTTCTTTTTGCCCCACAAATAATTCTCCAGTCCAAAGGCTAAAAGGACGAAGGTTAACTATTAGTATGCAAAAGTTTAATCACGCTGAAACAGCGAAATTTCAAGCTTAGGAAAGTAGCCTGTCAGTGCTTTCCACGTTCTCTCCTTGTCCAGGTCACCTCCAGGGTATGCTAAATGTCTTCAGTGCCAGTAAGACACTTAACAAATGCCAGTATTTTAGCTCGGGACTTAGCCTTTTCAGGTTGTCAAATTGATTTCCTAGTCCACAGTTTTTATTAATTATAGTCATTCATAGCAACTAACTTGTTGAATTCCTTTTCTATGCCAGTGTCTATGATGTGTATAGCACATGAGTCAAGTGATGAGGGACATTGATTGGCTTTCTTAATCATTTTTATGCTACCCCTTACCAGAGTGAGACTTCATTGCAGTTTCACAGCTTTTCACTCAGTTTATTTTTAGTTTATAAGTTTCCCAAATTTATACTTTTATAAGTAGAAAAGAAACACTACTTGTGAATCCAATAATCAGAGTGCTATTATTAATAGGAAAATGCACCTACTTTAAGAATTAAAAATTCCTGTATACTTGCTTGTATAATAAAATAATTTATTTACATACTTTATTCTCTTCATACTTATTAAGTCCATAGTTATTTTCCCTTTAATTTGTTGTATTTTTATTAACAATTTACCAGCTGTGTTTAGTGGCAATATTTTTTATTAGTTACCCTTCAGGGAAGTCATTTACTTCTGAAAGAACAGATGTTGTTCCATTAATGAAAATCACTCTGTCCCTTCTGAGAGAATGAATGATGTTTATAAGCCTCAAGGAATGAATTAGGTGAATATATTTGTGCTGCTCAATCATTGTTTGAAAGAATTTCCAACTATATTTTAATATTTTGAAGGACAACTCCAGTAAACATAAATTTGATGATTTGTGTTAAAATCATTAAAATGAAAATGGGTAATTAAAGTACAAAATAAATATTTAAATTTCCTTTCGACATATATTTTATTATAATAAGGTAATTTTATGTTCTTATTTATAAATTATTAGTTTCCAAGTATTTTGTAATATTAAGAATACTAACACATTTATTTAATTGATTTATTCAGTCATTTAATAAGCAAGCTTAATTGTACTCTCATAGTAAATCTCTCCCTACTTCAATGAAAATAATGAAATAATTTAATATATTTTCTCTCAAGCCTAAAAGCTGCCCTGAAATTATACCCATCTAGTTTGTCTTTGCGTCTATTACAATGAAGAGACTCCCCAGCCCTTTTTTATTTATTCATGTATTCATTCTTTTATGAGACGTGTAAATGCCACGTTTAAATGTGCTGCAAATGTTAAGTGAATCTACTGATAAAAACATATAACTGAAGAGTAGGCAGCAAATAAACAGTGTCTAGAAGACATAATAGTCAGATTAAGACAGGCTCTAAATAGTCTCACAGCCAATCTGTGAAAGTCAATGATAACTTGTTTTACATTCATTTCAGAGATGTTCCATTCTTCGTTGCTACTTGAGTAATGCAGTAAGGAGTCATTTTAATACGTGCTTCAGCGATCACCACAGGAAGAAAAAGACAATGTCACGAGTTCTTTTTCGCTGTGCAGAAGCCACTCAAGAAGCGGTACCCAGCCACTCAGCTCCCCTTCTGTTCACCTATGCACAGCACATCAGGTTAAAATGGAATTAGAAAGTGAAATCCTACTTTTTCGGACTGAGAATAGACTCTAATCTTATTATTTACAGTGATTACTACAACCTACCACTCTAGCAATCAAATATTTAATTCAATTTCTTTTTCTAATGCAAGCTACACAGTCATCTCAAGGAAAAGCCATCAGTCTGTGAAACAAGACTTGTAGAAACACCACTTCTGTTTTGCAATTCTCTTTAATAATGCTATACACAGGGTGCTGAAAAATATGACAAATACATAGGTTTAAAAAAGTTTATTACAAGAAAAGACATATGGGCATATTGCCCCTCATTTTTGTCACTTTCTGAAGCAGTTTTTAAAGTCCTTTTTCCCTACCATCTTTAGGGGGTGTAAAGTAGTGAACTGTGCTGTCGAGTGTACACAGAAAGCTACTCTCATCAAACACTTATCCATTTTTTCCAACCTGTGTAGCATCATGTGACTTCTGACTGTTCCTCAAAGCAAAATTACCATAAAAGAGAAGTTAAGGCTTCGGGTTGATTGCAGACCTCAGCGAGGCACTGGTGTCACAGCTAAGCAGGGCCTCCACAAAGCCTCAGACAGTAGTGGATGAAGGCCCACAGCAATCCCTGAGCTACAGTATTGGTATGATTTTGCTCAATATATATTTTGAGACTCCCTGTCCTGAGAACAGGAACATTGATGGGCATCAGCTCTATACGTCAAGGTGCCTGCTTGGTCATGAAACATACTGACTTTCCATTTCACCACATGTGAAATAGACAAGCAGGGAGATTTCTCATTTACTGTGTATGTGTGTGGTTTATCACTTACAACAGAATTTTGGGTATCTCAGCATCATTTTATTATCAAAGAGATACAAATTATTTTAATTAAGACAGGTGGTTACTGTAGGAACAGAGCACTCAGGTTTTTAACAGATTTTGGCTTGCATGTTAGTTTTGCTTCATTAGCTACATTTTTTTTTCAGCACTGAGGATGGAATCCAGGGCCTTAATTATGAGTTACAGTCTCACACTCTTTATTTCCTGAAAGGTCTTGCTAAGTTGCCCAGACTCAACCTGAAGCTTGAGCGCCAGGTACAGATCGTTATTTTGTCAATGCTACATTAATTTGATCTAGTTGTCAGTAGTTTGAGATTATCACTTAGAAATGTAATAGACAGCAGAAGGAGAATCTACTTATTTGTGAAGTGCATTCTTTACTGTACCTAAGATGATGCTTAGAGAAATCTTACTATTTGAAGCAACACATAAAAGGATAATTCAGTAAAAACTCTTTGCCATTTCAAAGACTAGACAAAGACTTTCTGCTCCTCATGAGTGAGCAGAAGCCAACACAGCTGAGCAGAGTGCACAAGGTGCAACTGGTGCAAGGAGGGCAACAGCCCAGGCAAAGTCCTGCAGAGCATTTTTCAGTGAGTGTGAGAGCTTTCATTTCTGTTCTCTGTAAAATAATGAAGGAAATGTGAGTGGAAAGTGTAAGTATGTGAGAGTGTTTCTAAATTTTCTTCCCAGCTTTACTGAGCTTGGATAAATAAAATTTAAATTGAGAAATAAAATCCCTATGTATTTAAGATATACAACACAATGCTTTGAAAACATGGTCTTTTTGAAAGGATTTTCTCGAGACAACACATTTGTCTCTAGATTAGTTACTATTTTGTGTGATGAGAACATTTGAAACTTAGTCTTTTAACAAACAGAAAAACAGAATCCACATTGTTAACAATAGTTACGATACTGTGCCTTGGATCTTTATAATTTATTCATCTGGTGTAATTGAATATTTTATCTGAAAACACTTCTTTTTTGAAGTTGAAAACTTTAGTGCAGATAAGATGCAAAGCCAGAAAAAGATACTTGAAACCAGTTCCATGATTTCACATGGCAGATGGTGGTGGTGGTTATAAGACGTGTTTAGAGTTTGAATGATTTGTAGGTGAACTTGAGAGGACTGGATTGGATATAGAAACATTAATAGTGAGTAGAATGAAGATAAATACAATCTTTTATGGTTTACTATGTCTATGTTGGCTTTTTGGTTATTCTAAAGAAATGAAAAAATGAATTTTCAATTAACTGAAATTCAAAAGGTAACAGTTAGAGGTGATGTTAGAGGAAACATAAGAATCTAATTTGTGGAAAAGTTATGTTTGATTTGTTAATTAAGATAGCATGTGTTATTTTTTATTAGATTGTTGAATATATAAAATGAAGGCTGGGAAGAGATACAAGCAAGGAATTTAAATTTTGAAGTTAAACACTGAAAATATAATTAAAAATCATAAAACTGAATGAAATTTCTTAGGTTCTAATTATATACAGATAAACACAAACATATAGAGCTGGGTCACCCAGACTCTAAAAGTCCTTGGAAAAGATGGACATTCATTAGAGAGCATTAATTAAATAAAGCCTGAATTTGATAAATTGTAAATAAAGAAGGACACAAGGCAATAATTTTGATGAAGATTTTCACTTACTATTTACCATTTCATATGTTTACAATAAAATGGAGACTAAGTAACTTATTTGGTATGGAAAACATTTATCAATGTTTTAAATTATAAAGTATTCTCTGCAGTAATAAATTACATATATATATATTTTTTCACTATAGTATTATTATACATTTTGACTAAGTACATAATGTTAAATTAGAATTCTAATCATTATATTCTAAAGATTGTATAACTGGGATTAATGGAAATGGAATTTTTACTGAAACGTAAATATTGATTTGGCCCATTCAATGTGCACTAATTTGCTACACTACACATTCCTTCCTGTAAGTAGTCTTAGAAATATTTCTCGGGGCTGGGGAGATGGTTTAGTGGAATATGCATTTCCCTGGCAAGCGCAAGGGCCTGAGTTCAATCCCTGGTTCCACCAAAAAAAAAAAGAAAAAGGAAGATTCAGATATTTTTCTCAATGTGGGATGTTTTTTGCCCCACTTCTATCTGTTCAATATCCTCCTTGTTTTGAAAGAACTATGTTAATATTCCTGTGTATCATAATATTATTTTGCCATATGGACCGTATATGATCTCTCATATTATAATCCAGTAATTACTAAAATGGTTTCAAATGTTTATCTTCCCTATGAAAAATTTCAGATTGTGTATTCTTTGTACAGAGTCCAGTCCTATAAAGATTGCATTTGAGATGTCAGTAGAGATGAGTACTGTGATGGTTGATAGTTGGTGTCAAGTCTAATAGTTTAACCTAGCGACTCAGCAGACCTACATCCTGGGGTGCAGAAGACACAGCCTTACTGCTCTAGGATGTTTTTCATTGTGTCAATTTAAGAAGTAGAGAACTGTGACTAAGTGACTCAGCAGCAGGCCATGGGCTCCACTTTGTAAGCATCTTCATCCTGCGCAAGAGGAAAAGAGGCTTCCTTTCTCTCTGTTGGTCTTGCTTTTCCTGTCTTCTGCTGCTGTGAATAGTTCCCTCTGTGCCATACCACCCTGCCTTGGAGCCAGCTGATTATAGACTGAAACAAACTGAGAGCTAAACAAACCATGCTTTCCTTAGTTTTTGGTGGCAGGTATTTTGTTCTAGCAAAAGTTTTAAGACAGATATATGTGTACATGTCCCTATATTTCTAATAGCTCTATATGCTGTGTGTGCTTGTTTACTTGTATATTTATGTACATATGTGTTGGCAATTTGAACATAATTTATTTCCAATACACTGTACTAAACTAAAATTATATAGTTTCTACATTTTAGTATAAAAATTTAGAGACAGGGGCTGGGGAGATGGTTCAGTGGAATAAGCGATTCCCTGGCAAGTGCAAGGGGCCTGAGTTCAATCCCCGGTTCCGCAAAAAAAAAAAAATTAAGGACAGATTAGAAACTTAATTTCATTTTCATAGTAAGTTTCCTCATAAGAATTTAAACTTAATTATACTATATGAAATTGAACCACATGTGAATTAATTCAGAAAGTCTGGTTTATACATAAATATTAAATAACACAACCAAAGATGAAAAAGTAAAAATGTGTAATAAAATTTTTGCTCTTAATTACTTTCTGACAAATTAATTGAACACCCCCATTTCTGCAAACTAATAATTTAAATACTCATATAAATAACCACTAGTATTCTCAAGTTGGATTATTTAAACATATATTATGCATCAAGTTTATTAAATTAAATCTCTGATCTCCATCTTTGTATTACAAAGCAAAGTGCTTTGAAAATATACAGTAAGACAAATGAACAAATACATAGTAGAATTTAAAGTCAAGTAAAAATTAAATGTCTAATTAAATTAAGATGCACCATGTAAACAAAAATACAAAATTTTTAAGAGGTCAAGTGATTTGAATGTTGTATAACTTTATTAGAAATAAAATCATTCAAACATAGACTTAATTCTTCATTGGGTCTTATTAGTTTTAACTGTGACATTTCAAAGCATTCTCAACATCATTTATAATTTATGCATCCTGTAAGGTAGTTTAAGAATCAACAAAAGGCTATTATGAACATATCGCTCTCAACTGCAGTAAATTTTTCTAGGACTAAGAATGTTAATCTGAAGTTAAAGATTCTTACTTCTACATCTTATAGGAAAATTCTGCATATCCTCGCTGGATGTAGATGTGAGTTGACCTATGTATTTAGGAATCTGGGTGGAAAGAGTTTTATCATAGGAAGTGGCTCTTTCTTTGTTGCATGTGGCATTATTTGATTTGCTCAGGTGTCATTCATTCATTGATTTTTCTTAAATTTAAAGACAGTGATCAATGTATATAAAATTGAAATTGAAATTGAAATTTTAGTGGCAACTGAGTAGTTCACCGAGGTGAACCACACATTCCTATCCAAAACAGAAAATTCATTGATTCTATGCATTCTATATATATGCAAAAAAGTTTTGAAATACATCATTTACTCTCAAAATGTGTTTTATTTAACAGTGATCTTTTCACCCTGGTGAAATAGAACAGCATAATAACAGGCATGCTCCTTTTTAACACTTAAGAGTCATTAAAATTAAAATGGCATTGTCTATAGAAAAACATAGGAGGCAGTGAGATAGCACAGTGGACTAAGTGCCTGCTTTGTAGGTGCAGGGACCAGGTTTTGATCCCTAGTCCCATATGTTGTGCCAGTTCTGCCCCTGGGGCATGCTGAGCCAGTGACTGAGTCCCAGTATGGTGGCGCATGTCTATAATCCCAGCGCCAGGAAGGCTGAAAACAGGAAGATCACTGTGAGTTGGAGCTTCATAGTGAGACCTTGTACCAAATACAAAAAATAATTTTAAAAAATTAAAAAAAGAAAAACCATTTTCTCTACTGACTACAAATGCAAGGCAAATAAATTATTGTAAACTTTCAATAATATGAAATACTTATTTAATATTTCAGTAGTCTCCCAGAGTGATACAATAAAAGCAGCAATAATAGAAAAGTGTAAGAGAAGTCTTTAGCCTATAAGCTCCTGAGAATAGGAGCTACAGGCTATATAAAAGTAAATATATTATTTGACAGCCTTTAGATAGAGAGGTTGAATTTTATCAATTTTAGGAAAATTTTTTTTGTAATTTTTAGGGAAGGGTCTACAGGGTGTTTAGGGTCTCACTACTAGATCGGACTAATAGTGATCCGCCTGTTCACATCCTCCCAAGAGCTGGGATTGCAGGCGCATATCACCACACCCAGTCTCAATTGACATCTCAATATGCCCTGGATGTGGGGCCAGCACTGCCAGCCCAGGGTTGAAGCCCCGGCCCCTGCTCCTACTTGCAGGCACTTTAATCCACTGAGCTATTTGGCTGGCCCAGGAAAATAATTTTTATGCATACAATTCTAAGTTTAGAAATTAAATTTTTGTAATAACATCAATGCAGTGAAACATATTCTTTATAGTTAGTGTGTAGGTAAAATATTAATTATTATACACATACACAAATATGCATTTTTGTGTGTATATATATATACACATTTATTTTTTATACACAAGCATATATATGTGGCAGTTGTAATTTAATATGAGTTATACCTGAGGCTATTTCAAAACAAGTTATTTTAATAAATTACACTGAACTAATTAGATAGATGCAAGAATGTCATTCGATCTCTATTTTATTTGGTCTCTAAAACATTTTTCACCTGGATTGGAAAGTAAAACTTGAAGAGCGAGTTTATTAGTGTCATGGTAGATAAGCAGTGTGAGTTGGATGTGATCTGCCTCTCAGAGGCTCACGTAATACATGGGGCTTTCCTGCATGGAGAGGTTTGGAAAACTGTCCAAGCTGAAGCTTATTGAGAGTAATTGAGAGTAATGTGGGTCATGCAGGCTCTCCCTTTGGAGTTGTATGGTTCCTTCCTCAGTGTGAAAGCAGGTGAAAGCAAAGAAACCCTTTATTTTTGGGCACAGGAGAGTGGCCCAGAGAAGCGAGAGACCCTGGAGATAGAGACAGAGGTTGGAGCTTTCATGGGATTGGGCTAGGGGTAGAGTTTACATGAGCAGTACTACGACACAACAGGCCTGCTTGCAAGCAGAGGGTCGCTCCAGCAAAATCAAGAAAGATAGTTGACTGTGAAGTGAGGAAGAGAGAATGTAAGACAGCCTGGGAGTGGCTCCCGGCAGTTGGTTGTGGGATTTCTCTCACCATGCTGACTTGTAGCCGTGATGACCAGGTAGAGCACTGCATGGGCAAAGACCCATCAGAAGGAATTGATTCCTCTCTCACAAGAGATGATTACACTTCATGGTTTATTAGTTTGTGTTCACTTGATGAACAGATCAATATAAAATATATGCAGATGATTTACAATGTAGACATGCAATGGCCAGGTGCAGAATCTGGTGTGGAGGAGAACAAAAGAAATGTCTGCTAGATGAGGGTGCCAAAGATGCACCCCAAATCTAACGTCCGGAGTGCATTCTGGACTCCATGGGAGTCTGCATTAGGGAGTTGAAGGGAAGGCTGACAAGCCTGTGCTAGAAAACCAGAGAGGGATGTTCAGAGGTGAAGTCCAGGACTGGACCCCACCAGGGAGGAAGAAGAAACCTTGCTTTTCCTTTCCTGTTGGTTCCATCTGGGCTACAAGCCTACCGGTTGGTGCCACCCACACTGAGCGTGGGTCTTCCCTTTCAGTGAGTCAGGGATCGAGACATCCAGAACTGTGCTAAATCAAAGAGTGAGGTGCTTTATTCAAGATGATACCACAGATAATTATCACTCTTGTGATTAAATTACGGCTTCAAAAATGAATTTTATTTGGGAGAGCTTACTCACAGTTTTCATATCTTCTACCTGTGCTACTTTCACTCTCTATTATTATTATTATTATTATTATTATTATTATTATTATTATTTGCGGAACCGGGGATTGAACTCAGGCCTTTGCGCTTGCCAGGGAAGCATTTATTCCACTGAATCATCTCCCCGACCCTTATACTTCCACTCTTGCTTGTACTTCTGCATGGTGAGAATGTCAGCTACGACTCAACCCAGCATCAGGTCTTTGGTAATGTGGCTGAGGAAGTTGTACTTTTTGCCTTCCCTATTAACTCAGTAAACATTTCTTTTCTTTTATAAGTCATTCCATCTCAAGTACTTGGTTGTAGTAACACAGAATGGGCTAAGACAATCTTACAGCATGATTTTTGATGTAGAATAAATAAATACTAAGCATTAAAACAAACAACATGCATAAGGTAATCATTTTGCAGCATAAAAACAGAACTATTATTATGACAAAATGGACTGAAAGCAGGAAGGCAAAGCACGAAGTAGGTCTAGGAGACAGTGACTTTATTACACCAGAGGTCCTGACTGGGATTGTTCTCCAAGGGTCAGAACCCTGCCCAGTGGGACTTTGGGGCTTTTATTAGGAAAGCAAATGGGAGGGCCAGATACAGATTTGGTACATTATGATTGGAAGGATAGATAATGTCTCCGCTTGTCAAGGGGTTTTAAGTATCTCAGATTACATTGCAAGACTATCATCCATCTCAAGTTACATTGCGAGGCCATCAGCCACAGAAAGACAATAAAGATACGGGTTACAAAGGAGAAATCCTCTCTTATCAGGCCTGCCCAGGCATGTCTCCTTGGTTTTGACAGGGATTATTGGCAGGACTTTATTTAAAATTTTAATTTTCCTTCATTATGACATATGAAAGTAAACCTGTAACTGCAAATTGAAAAGTAGCATTTTAAGCAAGTATAACTTGGAAAAGGAACACTTGCAGAATACAGAGATTACCAATTAGTTTTTTAAAATGCAATACAAAAATAGATGGGGCTGTGGAGACAGCTCAATGGCTTAGGCACCTTCCTGGCAAGCACAAGGTTCAGGGTTTGATTCTCAGTACCAGAAAACAATCAAACAAAAAGGATGAAACATGATAGGCTAGGACTCAAAGTTTCCCAGGCACCCTGCCCCAAACACTCCACCTCTTGGACCTGTGTCAGGGGCAGAGCACAACCCCAACCCTGCTCTGTTCTGCCCCTAGTATTGGTTCACTTCCCATTGGACCCATGCAGGGCCAAAACCACAGAAAAATCTATCTGACTTTAACCTGGGCAGAAAACCACTGAAATTCTCCTTTGTTAACATCAAAAGTCTTCCATAGACCAGGTAGCCCTGCCAACATTAGCTTTCCCTTGACTGTTTCTAGCCTGCTAATATCCTCCCCACAAAAACCCTAACAAGCCCTGTGCTTTGCCTTGGGTCCTGAAGTCTCAGTGTGCTAGACAGCCAGCCTGCTTGCTCCTACCTCCAATAAATCTTCTCATGTCAGAATTTCCTGGTCTGGTCAATTGTGTGGGTTCTTACCTAATAAAACGTATTGATACAAGGGAATGAAATTCCCAATCTGAAATATAGCTAGGATGAGTTTCTGTTCTCTAAAACCAAAGAATGAATTTTAGGAACAAACAGAGTTTAAGAACAGAATATATTTATTAGGAAAAAGAAAGTTTCTGTATGAGAGAAGGACAGAAGGGGAACCAGAGCAGGTTGCTGAGAAAGATGTCCCTCTCAGGGATTTTTATGGAGTAAAGCCATGTGGTGAGGTGTGTCTAAGGTGGAAAATGTGGGAAATCGCTTAGGTGGGCATGAGGTGGGACAAGGCTATGGTCAATCAATAAGGTAAAAAGCGCCATTGCTCAGGTCAAATTGATTAAATCAGAATCAAATAGGAAGTGAGTCATGTAGCAAGCATGAATGAAAATGGAGCAGGGTCTCTTCCTGTTGGGGATCAGGTTAGTGACTCTTTCAAGTTGATTGATACCTATTTGGAATATCAATCCTTAATGCCCATCCCTAAGGAAGTATGTGGCTGCCTTTGTTTACTCTTTTTTTAAAAAATGTAATTAGTGCAGACTTTACAGAGTTTACACTGATCAGACTCTTAGTAATTCTCCTGTTTTAAGCCTCCCAAGTGCTGAGATTACAGGCCTGGGCCACCATGTCCAGTCTCAATCACTGGCTCAAGGTACCCTGGAGGCAGGGCCAGCATGGCGTGCTGGGCTGCGGATTGAACCCTGGTCCCTGCATCCACCTAAGCAGGTCCTTCAGTCCACTGAGCTATCTGGCTCAGCCTTTTTTTTTTTTTTTTTTACTATTTTTTCTTGAGGTATGGACCAAAGTGGGAGTGTCTGTCTCTTCCAAAGTTACAAAGTCACCTTGTCTTCCATATTGTCTCCTTGAGGGCCTTGCCCTGTCTGACTACCTAGATATTTCTAATTTAGCTGCCTACAACAATATGAATAGACATTGCCTACTTGTAAGTCTGGATATAGCAAAAACAACAACAACAAAACCCTTTCTGTAATAGCTAAATCTTGGAAATAACCCAAATGCCCATCAACAGAAGAATAGATTTTTTTTAAAGTGGTATTTTTATATAATGGAGTGTCATTCAACTATAGGAAAGATAAACTTGAGGCTTTCATAAATGAAGGATGCAACTGAAGACCACATTCATAAGTGAAGTAAATCACACTCACATGTGTAAGCAACATATTGTCACCCTAGTGGGAGAAACAGAACCAGTAAATAAGATCCAAAAGGTACAATAGACATTGTGAAAGGGAAGGAAACTGATGAAAAAGTAGCTTGGATGACGGAAAGGAGGAAATAAGGAAGGAATATTATATTTTTGTGTATAAAAAAATTCATTATAAAATAGAGCAAGCAAACAAAAATTTTCAAAACAAAACAAAAAATATACAAAATCTACTTTTGTACAATGATAAAAAGAAAAAACAAATGATACAGAATTTCAAAACAAGATGATAGTGATATATGGGAATGAAACTCCGAACCTGAAAGATATATATATATATATATATATATATATGCTAAAATACATTTATATATAATCTTATTATTAGTATTTATTAGTACCTTGAAAGAAACATTTAGGGCATATATTGTATGATCAATCTTATATGCCTACATCTGGTAATCTGGAAAAGTACTTTAAAAATAACAAAATGCAATATAAGAACCACTGTTAATTTGCTATTGTAGACAGCTGAGTTAGATAGAAATACCAGGAGTAGTCAGGCAGGGTCAGGCCGTGAAGGAGACAACATGGAAAGCAAGATGCTTTGCGACTTTGGGAGAGGCAGGGACTCCTGCTGTGGGCCCAACTTCAAGACACAGGGCCCAGGAATTGAGAAAGGCAGGAAGCCGCCCTGCCTGGTTTCCTGCCCGCTTCGG
>NDGM011073622.1:0-10481 GCA_002564305.1 Octomys mimax
TGCTTTGCTAAGCTTGTTCTAAGTAGGTACTTTAGACCACTGAGCCATCTCACCAGCCCCACCATTTGTATTGTTTTATGTTGCTTTGTTGCTTTCTTTGTCCTTTTTCATTTCTGGGTTTTTTTTTTTTTTTCATTAAAAAAAAATAAAATCAAAGATCTATTTGGCTTAAATGACCAATAATGACCCCAATAAAATATTTCCTTTTATTTAGTATTTATCAGAAAATGACTGTAATAGTCTCATAATTTCTGCCTATAAGCTGTCATAATAATTACACTGAGAATAATTACCTTGAAGACAAGTACCTTATGACTCACTGAAGTAAAGCCTATAATACAGAAATATACTATGACTGGAACATAAATATTTAATATGTATTTACTTTGACTAAAAGATGAGGAACTTAATCACAACTCCATTAAGCATTCAGCATTTTTACTTTCACACAGGTTTGGAAAATTGTCACAGATACACTTAACATGTAAGTCTTACTAATATGAATGGCACAAAGTGAGGCCAGAATGTTTTTAGAAAAAGTACGAGGCTATCCAGAAAAGGCTGTGGCTAGGGATAGCCAAAGTGCTCAGTTCAAAAAGAAAAGAATTCTCATAGTAAGTTAGCTAGACATTCATTTCATATATGTCAGTCTTTATACATCTGGAAAAAAAAATATTAGCCATTTTCAGTAATTCTTTCTCATACAAACTAACTAACCTTGAGTTACCTGTCTGTAGAAATGACATCACCTGGCACTCACCTTCTTTGACAAATACTTCTGTTTTGGGAAAATGTTGGTGACTCGTGGTTTGTGATCTAATGTCTCCCTGTTATCAGGTGCTTTCACTTTATATATCCTGACAAGCCAATGTTCTGATGTAAAGGCTTCTTCCAAATGCTTGAATTTAATGTCCTTATTTCCTATTTCAGCATTACGTGTTCGGTCAAATCCTGGGGGAGTACGAAAATCCAGCTGCAAAAGTGACACCAATATCAGATGTTAACACACTGGAGAACATTCAATGTTAGACGGCAGTGAAAGCTTCATTAGTGTAAAACTCCTTCCCTTTAAAATTAAGAACAGAACTGAATAATGTATCTTCCATATCAGTTCTCATACAGTGCTAACTAGACAGGAAGAAATTAGAAAAATAAAATAAATGCATCTACCTGAATAACAATTTCTCAGAATTCCTGGGTGGATAGGCAGCCTTTAGGCATTAAACCATGAAATCCATCAAAACCATGGTACAGGTAGAGATCTGAGAAAATGCTTTTTCTTTCTTTTCTGTCTGACAACTATGCTTTCTCTGCCTGATACTGTTTTTATTTGGTTCTTTTGCACTCTGGCTTTTTATCCTTCAGACTCAGCTAAATACCATCTCTTCAGAGAATTTTACTTATTTCTGAGATTCGTAGTTTAGTTTTCCTTAATAGAGTCCTATTCTTTTCCTGTTTACACTTCACTAGCATTTTTATTTATGTAAGAATTACCTGTGTCCTCCACTAGCATGATGACTATGTTGTTCAAGTGTAGCTGTAGTAATGTTACTACACCCTCAAAGTGGCAACCACAAAGGAGGCCAAGCAAGCCGAACTGGAGCATTTATAAGGAATTTGAGGGAATGTGGAGATGAGGTAGAGACTTCCCCTTCAGAACATACTGTATTTATGTGAACACACAAAATACAAGTGAATTCAACTTATAAAAACAAACCTACTCACAACAGTGAAAAATCTATTTCTGATCATCTACTTTTAACTATATATCATTCTTTTTTTTTTTGCGGAACCAGGGATTAAACTCAGACCCTTGTGCTTGCCAGGGAAGCACTTATTCTACTGAGCCATCTTCCCGGCCCCCTATATATCATTCTTGAGTAGGGCAGGCATCAAAACCATGAATAAACTTAAATGAAGGAGCGTCCTTAAATATAATCTTTAGTGAACAGAGAAATTAAATCATTTGCCCCAGAAAAACTGTTAAGTAATTATTATGGCCAAGCACTTTTTTCTTATCATGAGTTTAAAAACTAGGCAATGGCCTTTGAAAGAAAAACATAAAAACTTACAGATTATTATGAGTATACAGTTTTCTGTTTTTAAAGCCATCTGCAGTGATTCCAAGTGAATAATGATGAAGCAAATAACTAGTTGCGCAAATCTACTTTGAGACAACACAATAAGCAAGCAAATGGTGAAATGCAAAAACTCTTTTAGAATTGGAAGAGTGTTCTAGCCTATTTCACCCACACCTGTATCATACAAGATAAAATGCTTCACAAATCAAGACCCCAACAAACTTCAGTTTGGAGAGTTACCTGGATCCCCAGTGACAGTCTAAGATTAAACAAGTAATTTTTCCTGTTTTCTAGGGTAAGCCCTTCACCAGAAAGCAATATAAAATTAATTTTCACTGAGGTTTTGGTATGAAGGTACTAATTTGATAGTATAGTCTTACAATCTAAGAACTATAAAATTTTAAAAATAGTTGAAAAGTAAGACGAATTCTCTCACAAAATCTTAGGACGGACTGCTGTAACAAAGAACAGATTAACGAGAAAAACAAGTTTATTAATAAATGTAACACATATTACATAGGAAAGTATCAACAAGAAATAACTCAAAGCACTGGCTTAGAACTCTGGCTTCTATACTATGTTCAACAAAGGACAGTAAATTTGAGAAATGGCAAGTGGCTTCAGGCTTCTAAGGTAGGAAAGTAAACATATACAGGAGAAAATAATGGAGCAATAAGATTTGTTTGCAGATACCCCTGGGGCCTTCTTTTGGCTGACAAAGAATCTAAGAGTAAGGGGCTGGGGACAGAGCTCAGTAGAATAAGTGCTTGCCTGGCAAGGGAGTTCAATCCCCTGAAGGCGTTATCTGTAGTACAAGCATTTAATTTGTGCCTTTAGGCATAGAAGAGTTTGGATAAAGAAAGAACATCCTTCATTTGATGCTCCTTAACTCCTTTTAGCTCAAAAATTACTTCTATTCTTACAAACAAAACCCAAGAGTTTAGGGAAGAAGCAACTGGTTTGGGAGTGATAAGACCTGCCAGTTTGACCTGAAACACAGACACTATGACATAACATCCATTGTTCCTTCATCACAATGCCTTGGTGTACATTCACTCATTTTGCACTCTTTTATGTGTTTGTTCCACATTATTCTAATTTACTAGGAAACTCTTAGTTCTGGCTGTGATAATGGAGAAATGGAATAGAGTGAACTTATAATTCAGCTCTGAGGCTTTTACCCACAAGACAGCAAAGTGAACTATCTAAGATCACAGTTTACTAGGTGGAAAGCCTCTCTTCCTGGAGAAAAAAAGCTTTTCAAAAGCATGAGGTCAAAAGGTAGGATGATGGCAAGCAAAAGGCTGAGTATGAGAAAAGTGTTAAAAAACATTTTAAAAGAAGTCCTTATTCTAAATATTTTTTTTTATTTTTCAAATTGAAATTTCAGAGATCTGAATTTAATGGAAAAAAGAATCTTTAGATAAGCACATTTTTCTTTATATAAAGCACAATAAACATAACCTGTTTTCTAGAAGCGAAAAGATCATTTTTTGAAAAAGATTATAGAAAATCTGATTTTAACTAACCTGCATTTCTCCAAATCTGTAATACGACATTTTATACATAAGGCAATTCAATAAAGTAGGGGATCCCGCTTTGTCTACACGAAATTCTCCCTGTGGGGTGAAATAGTCACTTTCCTACAAGAAAGAAATCAGGAATTTCTGTCAGCTTCAGCTTCAACTTAACAAATCCAATGTTACAGATTCTCTTTTATTTCCCTTTAGAATGAGACTTTGAGGTATCTTTATAAAGCTATATTCATTTATATCCTTCACCCTCCAAATTAATTCCTTCAGTTTTAACCACATTATAAAGTTTTAATAATGTAAAAAGAATAGTGTGAAAACCATAGTTCAGGGCAAGGGAGACAGCTCAGTAGAATAAGTGCCTGCCTGGTGAGCACAGGGTCCTGGTACCACACACACACACACACACACACACACACACACACACACACACAAATAATAAATAAATGAATAAAACCAAAACCATTGTTCAGTACCAGTGAGGGCTGGCTCTTTCTAATCTTATCTTCATTACCACTCTTGTCCTAAATTTTCCAATATGAATTCTAAAATCAGTTCCTTTTGTTACATAGGATTTACAAAACTACTAATGGTGTATAGTACTATTCTTCACTGGGTTGATTTGAAAATTAACCTCTACATGGAACAATTCTGTACTCAAAAATTTGTATAAGAATTCATTCTATTGATTCATACTGGCAAAATAATGAATATAGAAAATTGTACCACTGTTTCAAATTAAAAATTGGAAATCACCTAAATAAATAAAGATAGGTTAAACAAATCAGGTATACAAACACTGAAAAAATGTAAAAAAGAATGAAGAAGTGCTCCCTAGTCCAACATGGAAAGACTCTTGAGCCACATTGTGAAGCAAAGAGAACACATATATCTTTTTACTATTATCTGCTTGACTAAAAATTGCAAAGAAATAGTGATTATTAGGGATTTTCAAAAGTGACAAAAATTACACATTGTGCAAAATTAAGTTGTGCAAAATTAAGTTTTGTACAATGGTATACAAATTTGTATAATGGTATACAAATGATTTGAAATATGTAGACATTGTAAAATAACTAAACTGACCTAATATTATAGTGACAATACTGCTTACTACATTGAGAAAGGAAACAAGACTAATGCAAAAACAGCAATTTCAAAGTTATTGCCTTTTTTCAGGGTTATAGGGCAATGCAGGGTTAGATGCCATGAGCTGAAAGAGCTGAAGGGAGAAGCTATGAATATGTAGAATCAGGAAGTCATGCCAAGGGGCTCCATCACATGGTAGAATGGAAGTACAATCACAAGGATATGTCAAAGGCTTTGTCATGGAAACATTATTGAATGCACAAACCTAAATGGGATAGCCTATAACACACTTAAGAGTATACAGCATGACAGTGGTCAGACATGTGGTCTGATCTAAAAGTATATAGTATCATATGAGTCTCAGATGTAGGAAATTCTTCCAGTTAATAAAGTCCAAGGTAAAAGACTAATCTGGAGGGTAGAACTGTGAAAATAAATACAATAGAATTAGCAAAGTAAGAGAACTGAGTACTGTGAGCTTTCACATACTTGGGATTATCTAGTTTCTTACCCGAATGTCTTTTGGATGTTCCCCTTCGGCTATCCTAACCATCCACAGAAACTTGTTGATATCATCACCAGAATAGCCAATAACTCCTCCAAAAATAACCAAAACATAATCTACATCTAGAGTCCTCATGATTTTATAGGCTGCTGTTTCATTAGAAGACATGGCTTTTCCCACCTACAGGATAAAGTGAATGTACAATTTTACTGCAAGATGGACTTAATCTCATCCAAAGTTTGATTTACAAAGAACTGTTTTGTAGAAATGATTTTCTATGAACTCAAAACATTTGACATTTATAAATACTTCACATATTGCAACTAATTTATAGCAGAAATGTTAAAATCAGAATATATGTGTTATGGGTTGTGTCTAGTTGTCCTCTCCCCTCCCTCCAAAGCCTCATGCAGTTTTGGGTGGCTTCTGGAGTTTGTGATTGATTACTGTGGGTGTGGATGTTGCACCTGCCCTGGGTCAGGGAATCTGCATTATAATGTGAGGAGGGGAGAGAAGCTAGCCAGCTGCCAGAGCTGCCGCTGCTCCCTTTGGCTCTCCTGCTCTTTGCCTCTGCCATGAAAGGGTGCTCTCTGCAGTGTGCCAGGGGGGTATGGGCTGAAATCCATACTGTGAGCTAAATAAACCTTTCCTTCCTTCATTTTAGGTATCAAGTATTTGTCTCAGCAACAACAGAAAAGTAACTGGGACAACATGTTATAACATTTTGTTAATAATTAAGTTTTATGAAATTGCCATTTAAAAATGAAAGTAAGCAAGTTATAAGAGATACTTCCTCATAATTCCAGGCCAGGGCTGACGTGTAATTTTATTAGGACTTATATTCTAACCAAGCATACATCTGATGATTAGCTACACTACCAATAAAAGTAGAATTAATTTAGCTAAAACCCATGTATTCAAAATCTTTTAACGAAAGAGAATTATCTTTAATTATGTAGTAGTCATTCAGCAGGTCAAATGAACATAATTTGCAGAGCCCATATAACAGTGGAGTTGCTGAATATTTGCAAAAATTTTTTCTTATAGTGGAAAATGCATTTAAAATGCTGGCAGAAAAAAAAATGAGACTGGGAGTGGTGGCGTGCACCTGTAATCCCAGTGCTTGGGAGGCTGAAAACAGGAGGATCACTATGAGTCTGATCTGTGTAGTGAGACCCTGCAGACCCAGTACTAAATACATTTTTAAAAAATGCTTCTGGGCAGCTGGGGAGATAGCTCGGCAGACTAAACGCCTGCCTGGCAAGCCCAAGGACCTGGGCTCAATACCCAATACAAAAAACTTGATGTGGTGACGTACATCTGTAATCCCAGCACCGGAGAGGCTGAGACAAGGAGGATCACAGTCTGAGTTGTGTAGTGAGACCCTGTACCAAATAAATAACTAAATAACCTTTTTTTTTTTTAATGCTTTTGAGGCCAGGAAGGTAGTTCAGTAGTCTAAGTACCTGTCTGGCAAGCGCAGGGACCTGGGTTTGATCCCTGGCACCACATGCTGCACTGGCCCTGCCCTAGGTGCACTGACTCAGCCACAGAGACAGGGTGTGGTGGCACACACCTGTAATCCAGGACTGGGGAGGCTGAAAACAGGAGGATCACTAGGAGTCTCAGCTGTGTATTGAGACCCTGTACCAATCACATAACATTGAAAGAAAAAAAAAAGCTTTTGACCTTGCCTAATTCTCCATAAGAGGAACAATAAAATTTACCAATATAATCAGTATGCAATTCTGGGTGATCTTTACATAAGTATCACTCTTAAAAAACATACGCATACCCTGAGGTCATTTTATTGAATACATATGCAATGTAGTATTTTGAGAATTCAGCAGAGAGTACTTCCATCTACATTTTTATATTTAATCATATGTGAAGCCTGATAGCTAAGTAGTAAAAATTTATTTTTGACTTTACAAAAAACCCAACAACTTGTAAATCCTTACCAGTGCTATGTGGCTATTATTCCAGGTGTTATTATCCACCAATGTAGTTCTATTAGCCATTCCAGCTATCTGATAGCCATAATCCCACCATGACATCACTCGGGCATGTTCATCTGTGTTTTGTCTTAGCCAAAAGTAGGCTTCTCTAAAATCATCTAAAATATTCCTGGTGCTGAAAAGAATCACAACATTCTTCTGAATTAAATCTTATAAATGTGAAGAGGATAATTTAACATCTTGAGGTACTAAACCAAAAGAAAACACAAAAAGCAAAACTGGACAAGTGCTTCTTAAACTAACACGCATGTAAGCCTTGTATAAAATCAGATGTTGACCCAGTAGAGTTCTGAGGTAGCGCCTAATATTGTGCTTATCTACTAAGCTCATAAGTGAGCAGAAGAGGAAGATACTATATAAAAGTTACTAAATTTTAGCTCCACAGAATTACACAAGCCTGTTAAACTACAAACTGTTGAGTTCCACGTCCAGGTTTCTGATTCAATAGGCTTAGGATATGGTTATTTGTATTTCTGAAATGTTTCACAGTCATGATGTTGATGTAGTCCAATGAGCATGCTTTGAGAAAAACTTACATATGTGATTACTTGTGAAAAATACTGTGGAAACCAATGATTACTATTCATTCCACTGAAAGTAGACGAAAGGGCCACACTAATACAGATTCATGGGTTGAGCTCTTGTCTAACAATATCTCAGCAGAGGAAACAAAAACAATAAAATTCAGAGCCTCTTCAACATTGTCTTTTGAGGGAAAAAAAAGTGTTATTAGAAAATGCTTATATTGCTACATTGTGTTCATACCCGTCATGGTTATAGGAAGCCAGGACCACACTGGGACTGGAGTAGGCATTGCTGGTGACCCAGGTACAGTGCACAGCAAACATCATCAACAGCATGAGCATAAGCATGGTGACGATGCTCTTGATGTTGGGGCCCAGGCCCTCTTCTGGCTTTTCCTGCTCAGCCACATGCTTCCGCACCTTGCCAGCCTGTGAGGACAAGGAGGGCTGAGACAGGCTCACCATGATACCCAAAGGAATCGAGTAGGGAAGATGTTATCTATCCATTTAATTCTGACTCAAAAGATGTGCCACTATCAGATATTCTTCTGAAGGTGATAAAAAGCTTTCTAGAATTCATAAATGTAGAGTCTAAAGTCAAAAGTGAATCACAAAATTTCCTCAGAATATACCCAATCCAGAGGCTGATCTCAGCAATGTCTCCAGTAAGAGGGTGCTTTCAAGCCCAGTTTTCCTTATCTTAAATACAAAGAATATAATAATCTAATGGCCCCATTTCTGACACTATAAAATTGAATATGTAAGTTCTTATAAAATCTCAATTCTACATCCTGAAAATGACAATGTCTAGCTGTAAAACAAGACTTTGGTATGGAAAAAAAATGCAATTACAGAATCATTTTTACAAATATGAAACCCTAAAACAAATAGACCTGTTAAAACTAAGATTATCTTAAAAAAATACAAAAACATATTCACATATGTATACTCTAAAAACCAGAACAGAATAGTCACAAAGCTATCAAAGCTGATTAAAATGATCACAAAACAAAATACAAAATATAAAAACTACAAATACAAAAGCAGATATGTGTTTTATTACCAGAAATCTCTATGAATTGTATTGATCTCATAGTAAAGAATACCAGTTAATTCTTACACTGTGAGGTTTCACTGGTTACTATCACTGAAAAACCTAGTCAACAGTACAATACCAACATTTAATATGTTATCAAAGATGAGCAGTGTAATTCTCAGAAGTCTTTTTCACACTTGCACTACACCTGAGCCTGCTCTGTTACTCTAGAGAGTACAGGTTAAATATAAATTGTACTGTACTAGTAAGCTACCTGGTGTTCACAAACTGGAGGCTATTAAAAAAATAAAAAAGAAAATCAACCAAATATCAGTTTCAAACATTTTTCAGATGATTATTTTAAAAGTTTACAATGCAGGCTCAGTGGCACACACCTGTAATCTCAGCTACTTGGTAGGCTGAGGCATGAGGATTGTAAATTCAAGGACAGCTTGGGCAACTCGGTGACCTCCTGTTTCAAAATAAAAAAGTGCTAGGGATGTAGGTCAGTGGGAAAGTTCTTGCCTAGCATGCCTGGAGTCCTTCGTTCAATCCTCCGAGGAGGGAGGGGAAATGAAAGTTTATAATGAATATGGACCTTAAAGATAAGCACTTCCCCACATGGATTAAAATCTTACTTATCAGAGCACCAACTTTTTGTTTGTAAAAATGGAAGGATATAAATGTATCTTAACATATTTAAGATAACCTATACTGGCCAAAATATAACTAAACATCACAATCACTTTAATATGCACAGTTCTTACTGTGGCAGAAAAGAAAACTCCACACATAATATTAGAAGGTCTTAGCTTAGATCTCCCACCTTATCATACAAATTTCCTGGATTTCTTTTGTCATCCTCATCACTGCTGTCCTCCACAGGTGGATTTTCCCTTTTCATGTCATCACCCAAATAGTGCTCAAAAACATTTGAGAAGGCAATTGCAGACAGCATACAGACGACTGGAGTCAAAGTCAACATCAGCCTCACCATCACTCCAGCAAAGTAGACAGCACTGATTGCATACAGAGCAACTGCAAAGACAAGTTCTTTTACAAATACGCCAGGGGAAAAAAGTGCAGGAAATGGAAGATATGCAAGACTCCAATATAAGACATTTAAAAGTAGACAAATGTTTCATAAAAGACATTTCTAAATTGTTAATACTGACTGATCAACAGTCTTATTTAAAATTGTAAATAGCATTAACTAAATAAAAATTACATACTAATAATTTTTAAAAGTATGACTCAAATTTAATTAATTTTAGTTATAGCAAATTAGGCTTCATTTATTATTTGTTCATGATTTTATATTATAAAATCCACAGCTGACACATGAAAATATATTTATGTACTGAATCATTAAACCATGCCAATATTTAGTTTAAAGCCTGTCTTAAAGGAAAAACAGGAGGAACATTAAGTTATTTATCAGTGGAACAATCTGTAAAGTCATCATAAAAAAACTTTCTCAAAAATTTGAAACACGTTTCCATTAAACAGAGCCTTCTAGACAATGTACTAATAACCATGGGAAGCGACTCTAACATTTCTAACTGAAGGCTATAGACTTTACAAAGTGGGTAAGTCAGTAGCATTCTATCTGAACCTACTTAAAATTTTTCTCCCAGGGGCCGGGGAGATGGCTCAGTGGAATAAGCACTTCCCTGGCAAGTGCAAAGGCCTGAGT
>NDGM011073639.1:0-10116 GCA_002564305.1 Octomys mimax
GTATAAGAAGTAAAGCCATATTAATATGCTGAGCTGTAAAAGGCTCAAGTCAACAACTTCTGAAATTTCCAGCCCTACAGATAACCCACTACTATTATGGACTACTGGACTATATTGGATTATCTTGCTGAATTCATGCACCTACAATATTTACATGGTAATGGAATACCCATCTCTGACAAAACTAAACAAAAAAGAGGAGATACAAATTAAGGACCATTTTGTATCACTATATATAAAATAGTTAAGATAGATATACAGCTACTTTCTCTTAATTTAGTGAGAAAAAGATTTGTACTAATAGTATTTGGACCGGATATCATGTCTGCATCTTGCACTGTGTATAACCACTAAGAAGATCGCAATATGCAATGTACTGATTATTGAAACTGTCCTATTAATCAGTTTTGAAGTTGTCTCTTTGCTATTTGTTTCTCAATGAAATTAATTTTTACGAAAAAGGAAAAAGGAAAGAAAGGAAAAGAAATAAAGCAGCAAACTAGCTACACTATTAGTATCTCTTCACTGAACAGAATGGTTTGTGCTAATCTTTATTAGAAGGCTTTTTATGCCCACATTTTATACTATGAGTAACTACATTGAAGATGGCATTATGCAATGTATTCACTATTGTTATTTTTGTATCTTTTTTTTTTTTCTTTCTTTCTTTCTTTCTTTCTTTCTTTTTTTTTTTTTNTTTTGTGAAACTGGGAATTGAACTCAGGTCCTTGCGCTTGTCAGGGAAGCCCTTATTCCACTGAGCCATCTCCCTGGCCTTGTATCATCTTGTTATCAAATTTTCTTTTACATTTTTCCATATAATAAATAAATAAAATAAAACTGATGTTTCTTCAAATTGTATCTAGCTCAATGTGGACATCAAAACTTTAACATCTCATTCCATTTTTAAAACTTTTCTTTATAAAGAAATCATACACCGTATATTTTTTCTTATATATCTTTTATTTTCCATCATAAAACTCTATACTGGGTTAATAAATGTTTTAGTTTATTTGTTATCCTTTAATGTATTTCTACAAGAAAATTACATATAAATTTAATATTGGAGTCTCTTTGCTTATAATTTTAAGTATTATTATTGCTTTGTTGTATAAAATTGTTATTGTTATAATTAGTTGAACTCATTTGGTTTAAACAATAAATTGTTGGACAATTTTCAATCTTGAAAATATAAAGTTCTTCAAAATTAATTTCGTAATGAAATGGGTAGGAAGAAAGATTTTTCTGAATTTTCTTTTTTTTTCTTCCTCTTCTTTTCTTTCTTTTTTTCTTCTGTATTTTAGGGAAGGGTCTACAGGGTGTCCTTGGTCTCACTACTAGATTGGACCCCGAGTGATTCTCCTGTTTACAGCCTCCCAAATTCTGGCATTGCAGGCGCGCGCCGCCGCACTCAGTCTCAATCACCATCTCAGCGCGTCGCAGGGCCGAGCCCGCAGGACAGTAAAGGGAACCAAGCCCCTGGACCCTGCGCCTGCTTGCAGGCGCTTTAGTCCACTGAGTTATCTGACAGGCTCAGAATTTTCATTTTTTAATTAGTAATTCACATTCATTGATAAAACGCTGTCCTTCGTTTTGGTTTTTTTTGCTTCTTCTTTTCTTTTTATATATTTGACACAGGGTCTCACTACGCAGCTCAGAGCCATAGTGACCCTCCTGTTTCCAGCCTTTTTAGCGCTGTGATTACAGGCATGCCCCACCACACCAGGTCGCAGAGTCGGTTCAGCATGGCAGGCTCAGCACGCCAGGGGGGTGGGGCCAGCCCGGCAAGTGGTGCCTGGGATCAAACCCCTGACAACGCACTTGCCTAAGCAGACACTTAGTGTGCTGACCTATCTCTCCAGCCCTAAATGGTGTTATTTTTAGTAAGATAGTGTTCCATAACAGGAAAGTGATTAGTTCTGCTTTTGTTTTTATTTACATAAGCACTGAGAAGGATTAGTCACATAATAGCAGATCCTACAAGAAGCTTGATACAGCAATAGTAGTCAGTTCTTTGCAATAATTACTGCATTCCTTATTTGACATCCTATGGCATGTATCATGTCATCACGTGAAAAAAACTAACATATTTGTTCAAATATTATTTTTAATGACTCATCAAAAAGAATTCTGTTAGTTTCCTCACAATTTGTACTTAATTAATGAGAAAGAAATTTCCTGATTTGCAGGAGGATTTCCTACCAGCTCACGGGTACTCCTTTTCTCAATGCCAATACCAATATTTTCAGTTGTGAAACCCGATGGAGTCAGGCTGGTACGATGTATGGTGTGATACTCAAAAAGTCTGAGCAAGGTTCATGTCTTTCTTTGTAAAAGTAACTGTGAACCTAAAGATAAACACAAAGCACAAATACTTATTCTATTCTTTTCAGACAGACCAATTTTAAGAAAGAATATTTGTGGAGGATAAAGATTTAGAAGTTGACTCCCTTGCACTGAGGGCCCAAGGATCCCTTGAAGCATCTCCATATGTCCTGGGAGGCATGACCCCAGACGAAAAGGAACTGCTCTAGTGCTCTGTGACCACACTGTTTCTTAACAATTTTAAATGCCTTATTCCAGGGAAAAAATAGAGTTGGTCTAGCTTGAGCGACTTTCCCAGTCCATGCACAGTGAGTCGAGGCTGCTGGAAGGGGTCTCACATCAGACATGGAGCAATCAAGCACCCAGCTGTATACTCTGAAGGCCAATCTTCAGAAAAGAGAGATCTGTGAGCTGGACCATTGCCTCCGGAACTACCAACAATTGCCTTTCTCTTTTTCTTCTTCAAAATTGTCAATTTTAATTTTTTTATTTGACTCACATTTAGGTTCCACTGATAGCTCCCTTCATCAGTCTCACATATACTACTTGATCTTTCTTTGTGAAGCCTGCTTTCCTTCATCTGCAGTTTACTTTCCACATGTATAAAGATGCTTGCATTGTTAATTAATTTTCCCCCAACACCACTCAGCTTCTACTCTATAGGTTTTAATAGAGAGTAATCTTTTTTAATAGCTCAGGAGCACAATTTACACAGTAGGTTTACATTATACCACCGTGCAAAAATATGAAGAAGCAACAAAGGGGGAGATCTGTAAGGATTGTTTGCTTTGCAAAGCAAAAGTCTAAAAATCCAGCTTAATAAGATTATTATTTCCCAACAAACTAACTGAGAAGACAGTTTAATTACTGAGCACAGATGCTTAACCTATGCTTGGTAACTTAATCTTTCAATGAAAATGATGGAATATTTTTAATAATTCACAAGGAATGAATGCCTTGCAGATTTGCATGTCATCCTTACACAGGGCAAGGTTAATTTTTCCTGTATCCTTCCAACTTTGTGTATGTGTTGCTGAAGTGAGCAAAATAATCTTCATGTCATTAACTCTGAATAATGTACAATTTCAGTTGATTTGCAAAAGCAAGGCCATTTTAGAGAAACATTTCTCTCTTTCTGCCTGTCTCTCTGACTCTGTCCTCTCTCTGACTCTCTCTGTCTCTGTCTCTGTGTTTGTGACTCTGTCTCTGACTCTCTTTCGGTCTCTGTTTCTCTGTCGCACTCTCTCCCCTCTGTCACTCTCTCTGTCTCTCTCTCTGTCTCACTCTCTCTGACTCTCTCTCTCTCTCTCTCTCTCTCTCTCTCTCTCTCTCTCTCTGGATTGAACTCGGGACCTTCACAGTGAAGTACAACCATAGCCTTTTTTCTCCTTGTTTCCGAAAGGCTTTCATTAAGTTGACCGATCAGAGACTGAACCAGTGTTCCTTTCACTACTTCCCAGACTACTGTGACTGCAGGCAGGCACTGCCACTCCTAGTCTCTCCTACTTTCTGTAGAAATTTTTAACTTTTGCCATGACTCCATGCTTGTCTATTGCCAAATATTACCAGAGCACCCACTGGGTCATTTTAAATTATGAATAATCCACAGCGTGTTTTACTCACATTGAATAACAGATTTCATCGTTTTGAATGAATTCCAAGCTCTTCATTACAGTTTAAATCTCTTCATTTGCCTCCTCAAACCTCCCCACTCACATGGCCTGCTCCCTCTTTCAGACAACACTGGCAGCCTGGCTTTTCCTAGAGCAAAAGGAGCCATTGGCAGAAGAAGGCGTGGCGACTATCATTTCCTGAGCTGGGGATTCTTTTTCTGCAGATCTTGGCCAGCCATTAAAATTCCTGCTCAAATCTGACCTCCTTATGAACATCGCCGTGACTCCTTCTACAGTTTGTATTTAAAAGCAGGAGAGAAACGTATGAGAGAAAAATGGATGTAATATTTGATTTTTAGAGAAAAACTCTAGAAAGACAAAAATAGGAAGTGGCTCGAAGCCAATGCTCTTTGTTCTTTTCAAATTTTATTCCATGGGACTAATTTATCTATTTAAGGCTACTGAAAAAGACTACTTAGAAAGATGATGTAATGACATTATCAGGCAAGGATGCTTAAGGAGAACTGGAATAAAAGTTCACAGGCAGAGGAAACATTTGTTGGGTGATAGAGTTCAGGTAAGTTTACGCAAGGTAAAGGCGAGACCGAGGCATCCCAGGAAAGTTGAGCAGCATGTGGAAAGCATAGAAGGCGAAAGGAAAATAACAAACAGGCTACTGAATAAATTATGCAAATGTTATCTTTGGGGCCTTGTTTACCAGAGGCAAATAATCTACCTGTCTCACTAGGGCAATGGAAACTTGTCAAGGAATAATGGAAAATAATATTACTTAGGAAAAGAGAAGCAGATGGAAGATTTTAAATTTCAGGGGAGAAGTTCATCTTTGTTGTTGCAAGAAAAAACAAGTCCCTGACAGAGCTTAACCGGGAAGCCACAGGGCTCCATGAGGGGAGAGGAAGCTCGATCTACAGCACGGGGATGAGCGCACTCACTGACTCACAACCGGGAGGCCAAGAGGTGGGGGAGGGGAGGGGCCCTGCCCGCTATTCTCTAAATAGGGGGATCTGAACAGAGGACGTTTTTAATATTGAATGACAGAGTAGAGCAGTGAAGACGAAATTTTCTTGCTGTTTGTTTCTTTGTTTTGATCAACAAGATTTGTGAGTTGCCCCTGTATGAGGAATGGAGGTGGACATCTTCTACCCTGTCCATGGTAAGTGTGCCTAAGATCCCTAGAGGGATCTTTAAAGATGTGCTCTCCAGGTGACACCACTGGGAAGCTGAGGAGTCCAGGGAAGTTAGGCCTTGTGAAAGGTCATCAGATGGCTGGGGAGTAGGTGTCCTTGAAGAGGACCTGAGGACACGGCCTACCTCCTCTTTTTCGTCTGACTCCTGGCTGCAGTTGGCATGGATCTACAAACCCCACTTGGGTCTGGCCCACACACCATGGACTCAGGGTGGGGAGCAGCACAGATGCAGTCTGGACCCCTCAAGCCCAGAGCCAAAAGAAACCTTGTTTTATACAGCAAATAGCTTCACCTACTTTGGTATTATGATAGCTCATACCAAAGTAAATTCAGTCAGCAAATCACGGTTTCTATACATAAGCTATGCTTGCATAATAGGTGATAACTTATGGAATATACAAAATTTAAAATGTATAAAATCTGATTCTTCCATTGAAATATTCTATCTTAACCGTGGTTTATATTTCACAGAGCTTTATAATTTGCAAATGCATGTACAGAATGGATTTTTTTTTTTTGGTCATTTTATCTCACAAATACTCACTAAGACTATAACTTGTACCACAGTATAGTAAAGATAATAGATGTACTACAGGTTTGGTATCATGACCCTTTCACAGTACTGTAAATGTAAAGGACTCAAAATAGGTCACCTTCTCTTAAAAGTCCAGGCATTGCATATTCAATATCTAATTCTTCAGAAGGTGAAATACCTCACAATCTTTGAGCATTTTTATGTTCCAGCTATATGCATTATCATCTCGGTTAACTTTTTGAGCACTCAAGAAATCAGGCTTTCTAATTAGAAATACTGTTTATTAAAAATATGATGCTTCAAAAAGTAATTTGCAGCTTGTATGTAGCAGCAAAAATACTATAAAACTGTCCTGTGTGATCCAAGTACCTGAACACTAGCAGCTGTGCTATTTAACAAAATCAGAAAGGGAACAAAGGAATACCACAGAAATAGAGGGGAGAGGAGTTTCATAGGAATGTTGGATCAGGTGACAATTCCGGGAGGAGATATAATTTAAAGATCTGGGTTATGGCCAGGTTACCCCTCTTATGACTTCTACTGATCACATAAGAGGCAGCAGCAGAAAAGGCACTGTTTGTGCATAACATGATATTATATGCACAAAGCTTACACCAAAAATAATGCTAGAATAAATAAATGGATGCAATAAACATGAGAGTAAGTCTGAGGAGACAGCTTGGCAGTCTAAGCACCTGTCTAGCAAACGCAAGGACCCAGGTTTGGTTCCCAGCACCGCATGCCATGTTGGCCTCTGGACCTAGGGTGCTCTGTACTGGCCATCCAAAACTGGGTGTGGTGCTACACTTCTGTAATCCTGGAGCCAGAAAGGATGAGACAGCAGAATCACTATGAGTCTGTGGTGTGTAGCGAGACCCAAACCAAATAAATAAAGAAATAAAAGATTTAAAAATATGAAGTTATAAAATCAAAACACAAAAATAAACGCACAGTTCCATACACTAACAATGTAGTTTCTGAGAAGAAACAAATAATCCTATTCACAATAGCTACAGAAAGAAAATGCCTAGCAATACATTTAATCAAGGAGGCTGAAGACTATGCTCACAACTGTAAAAATTTGATGAAAACATAGAAGGAGACACAAATTAATGGAAAGAGAGACCATGTTCATGGATTGGAAGATTCATCATTGCTCAAATGACTGCTTACTACTCATGTGACCGGATTTAAAGAGTGAGTTGGCAGGTAATGGAGATGCCTACAGAGAAATAACGATACGGGTTCATATCTTTAGTTACCAAACTTAACTCTAAAGTCTTGAACTAACACTCTTGGCTGGTAACTGTATTATTAACTCCAGGAGGAAAGCAGACAAGAGACACAGATGGGAGAAAAAGTTCACAGCCTTAATCTTGGATATATCACTGTACTCCACTGAATACCTAAGTACAGCAAATATCTAG
Source organism: Octomys mimax (assembly GCA_002564305.1). Lineage (NCBI taxonomy): Eukaryota > Metazoa > Chordata > Mammalia > Rodentia > Octodontidae > Octomys > Octomys mimax. Next base: position 7,109 of record NDGM011073639.1, read on the forward strand.
CTGACTTTTGAGAGTGTACAGATAGTTGGAAAATGCAAATATGAATTTGGGAGTCCAAACAATGAGTATACTATCTATCTCACAAATCATATTGAAGAATAAATATGATTTTGTGCAAGCAAAAGTTCTTTGAAAACAAAAAATGGTTATTAGTTTACAATTTTTTTTACACTAAAAGGAGAGTTGTATTTCTAGGAAAGGGCTGAGGTTTCACTGGGAGTTATTATTTTGCAAAGAAAACAACACAGGCACATGAAAATATTTTCAAATATTGGGTATTTAGTAAATAGAGAAATTGAGTTTCATAGAGCAATATAATGCACATTACCAGAGGTCAAAGGAAAAGCAATTTTAAGCAGTGAAAAACTAGTAGATGGGGATTGAATAAATGACTGCATTAGACCTGGCAAGAAGCTGATCCCTAAAAGGTCCAGATGGAGAGTGAGAGAAAAGAAAGCAATGCAGTGCTCTTAGAGTGAGGTCACTAGAGATGAACGAGGCACTGAGATATTTATTAGTAAAGAAGGAAAAAGAAGCTAAGGGGCATGATGATAGCATGGTGTAAAGACAGGGAAAAAACATATATGAATGTTCTCATGAAACAAGGAGGATTTGTGTCAAAGATTAAAACGTTGTTTTTATAGTAGAATCAATTGTTTCTCTAAGGTTGAAAAAACTCACAACGTAACGAGTTGAAGAAGTGGGACATGTCCTAAATCTTTCCAAACAAGTAGGGAGAATAATGATTCTTAGGAGGACCATGATGGAACTTGTAGAGAAGAGGAATTAGGATCAGTTGAAGATGCTGAAAGTAACAGCACATTACTGTGCCTACACTGTGGGATACTTTGTCAGAGAACCAGAAACAATAAATTAAAAGGGAAGAGCTCTGGGAAGGGCTCAGTTAAAATAAGCAAGGAATTGTGGTGAGCCAGATCTGAAAAATTCCCTGTGCTCTCCCCCCACGGAGTTGTGCAGCTCATGATAAGAATCATGTTACACAGGCTGAAGGACGCCCCAGTAAAACAGGGAAATTAAGAGTTTCAATCCATTCCTTTTCAGACCTAAGGAAACAATGCATTGAATTAGATTTTAGATTTCCACAGTTCAATTTTACTATGAGATAAATAAACCAGATTTCAAGTCACTCTTGGGTCAAGCCCTTTTCTTTTCATGTTGTGGGTATGGGAAAATTATTTCTAATTTTTAAAAGCTTTCTCTTATCAATGAAATTTTAAAACTTCATGCATAAGTCAAATTTGCTTGGTCCGAGGAATTTATCTGAACTGTAAATACAATCTCTGTTTAACAAGTAATGAAATTCGCTATATTTTCATATGTAAAATTCTTGAGAAAAGCATTGAGTTTCCTGAGAAAAGTATTTGAGAGATATATACTTGTGACTACATTTCAGTTTAAGTTAGTATAGGTATTTCCAGTATAAATATTTAAAGAAAAATGTGACTATAGGGCTGATAAAGTGTTTGTTGCAATTTGTTTATTAAACTCTGTAAGATTTGCATAAAATGCTAGGCACAGAAAAAGTCATTCTTTCTAAATGAAATATTTCATAAAATAAAACTCTCATATTAGGTACACATACTACACATGCACACACACACACACACACACACACACACACACACGCACAGGCACACATGTGTCTTGACTTTGCTATATAAATATAAAACAGGAATTTTATATTTCTCTTTGAGGGAAACTGTGCCTTATTTGTACCAGAAAATAATTTCAGTATTAAGAAAACTGAGTGAAAAGAAGTAATTAAAGGACAGAGGAGGAAGGAAGGAGAAGAATACAAAGAAAAGGAAGGGGAAAGAAAACCATATGTAAAAATTTCCAGTCTACAAACTTGTCAGCACTTGCCAAATATGCACTTAAATTCAGGGGTGGCAATAACATTCTCTTATTTTTAATTTCTTTTTTCCAGTTCATTTTGTTCTGTGAAGTTTATTAATATGTCTCCATGTGCCTTATCAATCTTGCCATTGCGATCAAAGGGAAAACATGTTTTGTTCTAATTATTTCTCCTTCAGGTGCAGGCTTTCCAAAAGTTATGAAAATCAGTGAAATCCTACAGCACAAATATTAACCATGAAATTATTTGAACCAGGTATACCTCTAAAGATGGAAGATTTTTAAAGAAATTAAGCTCACTCTACCTCCATTTAACTTTTATTTCATGTACAACCCATAGAGAAATGCTTCCTAAACCAAAAAAGTTGTTGCACGAGAATTGTAAAACATTATAGAACATAATAGAAGCTTTCTGTGCAAAATATTAGCTATGAGTCCAATATTTCTTTTTAATCTCACCAAAATCAAATATTCTAATTTAATAGCTTCCAGATAACTAGCTCATTAGCAAATGATGTAAAAGGAAAACGCTTTAGGCTTTCCCCCAAGCCTCACTTTTGGATGGCTGTTAGCTCTGGATCAGATATGGTTTCTCAATCTAAATAAATGAATCATCTCCTACTATTTTCAGCTTTAAGAAAATAATAATACACTAAATCTGCACCAGAAATGACAATAAAACTTCTTTTTATTATAACCCGCCCACTCATTGCCTTTTAGCTGTTGATATATTTTTTTAATCACATGAGCATTAAATTTTAAATAGGAAAATTTCTTTATTGTTCTATGTTACTTTTACATCTTTTCATGCATAGAAGTGTTGGGGAATGGCGGCTTGTGACTTTCTAGTTTAAACACATGGCACAGCAGCTGAAATTTGCACAGACCCCCACAATACCTCCTCTCCTTTGGAGGGACTGGGGCTAAGGAAAAGCATGCCTGTAAACAGAAAACGCTTACCCTTTGAGTTTACTTCCCTTCATTTTTCTTTTCCTTCCTTTTTTTTTTTTTTCTTCTAGATAGATTATTTTCTTCCGTCCTGTACTAATTTATGCTTTTCTTTTTTAAGTTTTTAGTACAGGGTCTATAGGGTCTCACTACACAGATCAGACTCATAGTGATCCTCCTGTTTT
>NDGM011073646.1:0-12119 GCA_002564305.1 Octomys mimax
TTTTTTGCCGGAGAGTGCATCCTGTACTTGCTACCACTCCATTTCTATTAAGATACTGTCTGATGAAATTGGCCTTGGAGATATTTTTATTGTATTAGCTGACTAACCAGGCTCTTTCTTGGCCCCTTCAGTACAGCAAGAACAGACTTGAGTGTGAGGAGGCTGCTGGGAATGGAAGTGAGGGCCAGCACATGCCAGGCGGGTGCTATACCATCAAGTTACATTTCTCATCCCAGATCTAAGTTTTGATCTTTAGTTAAGGTGATTTGACATGATAGCAAATGACACAGGCAGAACACTCTTCCTTCTAGCTTCCTCTATGAGGTTTACCACATATGTGGCTTTATAAGGCTAACTTAGTTACATTGTAAGTCACTAGGACTTTAGAGTCTGCCACTGAGAGCTGTGGCTGCTTTTCAAGTCATTACCTGACCAAAGAAAAGACTCCTCTGGCTTCAAGAGTTTCAGGCTGCTCTCCCAGAGGAAACTGTCTGGGCTAAGGACAGTAGGTTAGAGTCCTCTGTGGGCAGTGAAAAAGGGATCTTGGGGGGCTGACATTTCTTTTTCTAAAGTGTGCCAAAGGAAAACACAGTCACTCAACATACAAGGATTTGGTGTTAGATTCTCTTGTCCTGAAGTCTTTGATCTCTGAGTCTGAGAGTGTCAGTGTTTTTGGTTCTTAAGAAAGGGAGACAGACACAATGACTTGTTGAAGGGTTAACTCTCCCAGATTTCTGTGATGACTCCTGAAGTGAGAAGAAGGACAACAGAAGGATGGGAATGCACTGCTGCGTGTTGGGCAGAGGAGGGAGGGTGTCCTAACGCTTCTTTTCTACCCTAGTTTTGGATGTCCATTGTGGCCACCACTATGCCCATACCCTGTGGAGGTTTCATGCCTGTGTTTGTGCTAGGTGAGTTCTAATGGTGTCTAGGTGGCAATCTAGGGTCCTGGGGGAATAAGGAGGTGCCTGAGATGCTGGGAATTTGCATTTGGTCTTCACCCTCAAGAGAGATTTTCTTGAAGACATGAAGAATAAGGAACTTGGATCTCACTGGACTTTTCTTTCTTTCATTTTCCCTCTAGGAGCTGCATTTGGAAGGCTGGTGGGAGAAATCATGGCCATGCTGTACCCAGATGGTATCTTATTTGATGACATCATCTACAAAATTCTCCCTGGGGGCTATGCAGTAATTGGTGAGACATATCCCACCCTGTAGGAACCAAACATGGAGAATCCCAGATCCCCACCATCAAAGTCTCCCAGTACAGAGTATACAATTTTTTGTATACTTCAATCCAGAGTATGCAATTTTTTTAAATGTATTGAGTACAGGGTCTACAGGGTCTCACTGTGTAGATCAGACTCATAGTGATTCTCCTGTTTCTCCTGATTCTCCTTCCCAAGTGTTGGGATTACAGTTATGCTCCACCACGCCCAGTGTTAATCAAAGTCTCAGTGTGCCCTTGGGGCAGGGCCGACATGGCACACCGGGGATGGAACCCTGGTTCCTGCGTCTGCATAAGAAGGCATTTTAGTCCACTGAGCTATCTGGCTGGCCCCACCATAGGGTTTTAATTTAGTTCTGTTTAATTTACCTTTAATTATGTACTCCACCCATTGCACTGACTCTCATGATCTCTTACTGAACTTCTTCAACCTTGGTTTCCTTGTATGAAAAGAGGTAAAAGGAATATGACTACATAGGGAGGCAAGGGAAGAAACACCTTAGATGTGTCTCCATGTCTGGTAAGGGTTTTCCTCTCCTTCCTAAGAATCTTGGACCATCAGGCAGTGATTGCTCAGGTGCCCCCAACCTTAGCTGCGGTGACACTGATGGACTATGATCGGAAAAACATGAGTTGTGGGCCTTCCCTGTCATTTGTTGCCTGGCTGACCACAGAACATATCAGCCACCTTCCTGAGCCTTAGTTTCTTGATTCTAACATCACTCCTCAGATAGCATTTTTGGAAAAGTGACTATGATAGTCCCCTGGATTACTATGCCCCCTTCCTATTTGCCACCTGTGCCAAAATCCCATAGCTTCTGTCTTAGTTACTCTTGTTGCTGGGACAAATGCCCAACACCCAAAATGAAGGAAGGAAAGGTTTATTTAGCTCATGGTTTGTGAAGGTTTCAGTCCGTACTTGGCTGGCTCCAAGGCAGAGTGACACATGGCAGAGGGCAGCTGCTCATGGCTGAGGAAGACAGCAAGGAGCAAAGGTAGGAGCAGCAGCTGCGGCAGCTGGCAAGCCTCTCTCCCCTCCTTATATTGTATGCAGATTACCCACCCCAGGGTGGGTGTAGCACTCACACTCATAATCCCCATATCGGATCATGAATTTGGTCACAAACTCTAGAAGCCACTCCAGTGACTGCATGAGGCTTTGAGGGGATAATTAAACACAAGCCATAACAGCATCTAAGGTCAGTCTTCCCTGGATAGGAACCAGCAAATCAGCTGCATAGCTCAGACAGTGCCTGCCCCCCATCACGGCTCCTTCACACAACCTGCCGTGAGCAGCTAGCATCTTCTTACGCCACTTTATTCCTCTCAAATGTCCATCCCCATCTCTCCTGGTCTCTGTGTCCCCGTATACACACCCTACCATCCTGCCTGTTCTGAGGTATTTTGCACATGCCATTCAGTAATGTCATTCCTCTGAATATTTTCTTTTTGTAACTTGTTACATTTCCCATATGCCTGCTACGCTGTTTTTCCCACAGGACATCTACCTCTTGTTTGGATCAATGAAAAAATAACTGAAAAATAAACAAGATAGATTTTCTCTTCAGTGAGCTGATAGAATCATACACTGTTAGAGCTGCAAGGGCTTTGGAATTCATTCAATGACCTCTTTGCTCCACAGATGACAGCAAGGATTCTAAAGCAACTAAACTCTCTTTATGTTGCTGAAATACGAACTCCAGACCTGATGCAGGTCTCATTGTTCCAATTCCACGGCACAGTTCTTGGGTTGTCTTTTTATTCACTCATTCTTCGGTATCAACACTTAGGCCCAAGGTAATATGCCATAGTGGAGTTTAAAACACTCAGTTAAGAATGATACAAACTTTCGAAAGCAAAGAATGGATAAGACATCATTATCTTCATTTTATAAAACAACATCTTAGCATATGCAAAGATTTTGTGATTTACTCGACATTGTAGAATGAAATAAAAGTGTAATTGTCTAGCAGGGCAGCATGCTAGTCCCTGGTCTTGACAGAAGTGCTGGCCTGGATCAAGGTCCTGTGTCCCATCCTGGGTCATTTCCACCACTTTCACACACGCCCTTCATGCCTAGAACGTAGTGCTGACCTCTTGCCATATTCCTGTGTCATTCCAGGAGCAGCAGCCCTGACGGGTGCCGTGTCCCACACAGTCTCTACTGCCGTGATTTGCTTCGAATTAACGGGTCAGATTGCTCACATCCTGCCCATGATGGTGGCTGTTATCTTGGCCAACATGGTGGCCCAGAGCCTGCAGCCTTCCCTCTATGACAGCATCATCCAGGTCAAGAAGCTACCCTACTTGCCCGACCTTGGTTGGAACCAGCTCAGGTCAGGGGCATTAGCAGGAATTAGCTGAGATGTCCTGGGTAATGGGAGGGCCTGTGGCTGAGACTGAGGTCAGAGTTGGTGTTGGGAAGCACTGTTTTGCACCAGTTTCTTGTTTCCATGGACGTAAGAAATACTGTGATGAACCAGTGCAGGTATAAGGTCATGGATGGAATGCAGGGGACAGCAAAGGCCTGGCATATGGTGGGGTTAACTCACTGTGCTTTCTCCCTTCCACAGCAAATTTACCATCTTTGTTGAGGACATCATGGTACGTGACGTGAAGTTTGTGTCAGCTTCCTGCACATATGGGGAACTGCGAAACCTGCTCCAGGCCACCACAGTCAAGACTTTACCTCTGGTTGATTCCAAAGGTCAGTAGGATGGAAGGAACTAGATTCCTGAACTGCTGACTTCAACGAGAGTACCATGGGGTAGAGGATGCAGGTGTGGGCTCATGCCAGCAAGCCGGGAGGCCCATCCTGCACTCTTCAGGGATATGAGCTTGCTCACAGATGGAAAAATGCAGCTATCTCACATATATACACAAGACAACAGCTAAAAATCCTCCAGAGAAACACAATTGATTGTCAGTATTCAAGGAAGCTCTGTGCCATAAAGAAACCATGAATGTGGAGTTTACCAGACAGTGCTGACCAATTACTTCCAGGGGAAGTACAGGGCTTGAGCCTCTGGTCACACCCTTTTCATCCTCTGATCAGTACATGACCCCATTTATGTGTTTCTGCTGAACAGGCCTTATTCCACAGGAGTTGCTGATGTACTATCACGGAACTTACAGCCAGCAGCACTGTAATCATACTTGAATACAGCTCACCTAACACACATATTTTCTCAGTAAGGTGCACTGCAGCCTCTTTATGCTCAGGAACACCGGGCAGCACTTCAGCGTTATGTTTGGGGCTGTTTTAAACAGCAAAAGCACCAACACAAAGCACAGAGATGTGAAAAGCCTAGCATTAAATAGGCTGCAAAAGGAGCCGTCTTTCACAGTACTCATGCTGAAGGAGAGGGCTGGGCACTGTTATGTTCCCTTCAGCTGGGAATACAAATGTTGGGCAATGCCATTTTTCAGTGACTTTGCACATGCCTGTGAATTGCACCACAAGCACCTGGGGTATTGATCTTGAGTCGTGAATGTCTGTTTCAGTGAGTAGAAGAATTCACCAACAGGGAGTGCATGAGTTATAAGGTCGGGCTGTGAGTCTCACGGCTCTTTGTAACCTAACTGAGTCACACTTGTTCTCAGTGCCCAGCTTAAAACCGGAAACTGCTCTGTAGGAAGGCGTGAATGATCTCTCGCGTTTCTCTCTCTATCCTTCCTGCCTCCCCCCCAGAACTTCAGCCTGCTTTTTATTATTTCTTCCTGCTCTTTGTACATGTATGTCTTGTTTTCTTCCAAGACTGGCGGTGCTTGAAGGTTGAGATAATCTTATGTCTCTATTTCCAGAGTGTTTCGCTCTAAGTATTTACTGGATAGTCAACAAATACTTCTCTAGTGTTTGAATTAGCGCAGTAGAGGAAAAGCATGGGGTGTTACTTGAAGGCATTACGATTGCAAGTTCTGATGTCAGGTAATCAGAGCTTCCAAAATTTTCAAATTATATTAACTCAGATATTTCCTCTAAGCTCAGACAGACCCCTTCTAAATGCCTTCTACAGTGGCTCTCTGCTGGAGCAACGTACTGTTGATGAGGTACATGGCTTTCATAATAATGGCCGAGACTTAGCAAAATCGATCGCAGTAACACTGCGGCAATTCCAAGATGAAACTTAATGAACACGTTCATCACTGTAGCAGGATTTCTGTAGACATACACAAGATGGTCTCGGGGGAAAGCAGGCATGCTATTTATATCCTAGAAGGACTCGGGTTGTTGACTCGGTGCAACATCAGATGTGAAAGGTGGACCCTTCTCCCCTCCTCCAGGGGCAGAAGGGGAGCTTGCCTTGCTGGTTGACTTCTTGCACAGTGCGTCCGTGCTTCAGCCTGTGTGAAAGGCGTTTCTTGTTCCACTCTATTTGGGCAGCGTAGATCAGCCTGTTTTAACACCAAGGTCATCAAATGCCTGCCTGTATAAGGCCAGCGTCCAAATAAGTGCACTTTCGCATCAGTCAGCGTGTTGCTGCCCGTTGGGTAGTAAGTGCTAAATGGCTGAAATAAAAGAGAGCCGGTGAGGTTAACCCTGGAGAGTTTTTGAAATGCTTTTTTGAGAAGAAGAGGGCAAGCGCGGAGAAGAGAGGTGCACTAGGTGTCTGTTGCCAGCCCCAGGTGGTGTGGGGCGTGGCAGGGTGCAGGCTGGACTTGGGCTGAGTGTGGTGGATTTCCCGCAGATTCTATGATCCTGCTGGGCTCGGTGGAGCGTTCAGAGCTGCAGTCCCTCCTGCAGCGCCACCTGTGTCCCGAGCGGAGGTTGCGGGCAGCCCAGGACCTGGCGCGGAAGCTTTCGGAGCTGCCCTACGACGGCAAGGCGCGGCTGGCGGGGGACGGCATCCCGGGTGGAGCGCCAAGGGGCCGGCCCGAGTCCTTCGCATTTGTGGATGAGGATGAAGATGAGGACCTTTCCGGGAAGAACGAGGTGACAGCCTGGAAGGACTAGGGAACCGGAGCGAGGGGGAAAGGAAGGCAAGGTGTCGGCAGGGGGCGCCAGCGACCTCCGCAGCGTTTGATGATGGCTGGGTTGCGGGGAGGCCAGGGGTTCAAGGTGAGCCGGCAGAGGGACGGAGCGTGGTGTTAAGTGGAAACGTCGCAATTCTGCATCAGAATTGCGATCCAGACCCGTGCCTCTGAGTGCAGCCAGCCACTGAAGGAGATAATGTCAAGATAGGTGTCTGAAAATTCAGCGGAATCTAGGGGTGCTGAGCCAGGGATGAATCCAGTCGGACGGGACGCCAAACGGTAAGGGAGTGAAGCTTCAAACACCTGCTTTCCTGACACTAAGAATTTCTGCTGTTTCTTTCAGCTCCCTCCTCCTTCTCCTCTTCCACCACCACCCTTTCCTAGTGTTCCATCATCCCTTGAAGAGCCCAATGGGCCCCTCCCTGGCCACAAACAGTCACCTGAAGCTCCGGAACCTGCAGGTGAAGACTCCCTGTGCACCCCCTTACCATGCCTTGGGGGTGAGCTGTGCATCATCTGCACCCACGTGTGAGGCTAGGGTGTGGTGGGGAGGGCCCTTCGCTGGTGGGTTCTCCATAGCACTGTCCCAGGGAACGGAGATGGAGCAGAGATTGTCCTTCAGTCTGGGGCACCGGGAAGGTGCACTTACTGGAGGGCAGAGTTCTGGGGACACAGGGAGCTCCTGGCCACTTCCTCCACTCCTTTCAGGTCGAAGATCCTCCATCTTCCAGTGCCTGCTGCGCTGCTTGCTAGGCCGAGCTCGCCCCCCAAAGAAGAAAATGACCCAGGTGAGAGGTGTTGTCTTCAAAGAGGGGGCTCACCTTTGAGGAGTGAGAAATTGTGGCCTTTAATCCGGACAGCAGAGATCCTACCAAGGATGACAGCTTGGGAAGAAGGCCCGTGGTCCTGGCCACAGAGAGCGGGGGCTGTAGCTACCACAAAGAACAGGGAAAAAACTTGCTCCTGTGTCTTTTTTTTTTTTCTAGGACCCAGTGGATTTAGTGGATAACATGTCTCCCGAAGAGGTAAGAGAAACACTACCTGAGATGGATTGTTGTGTCCCGTGAAAGTATTGCTTTTTCCCCCCTACTTTCTCTACTGTGTTATTATAAGACTTATATGTAGATGGGGAAGTATTCTGCAGGGCTGGAATAAGAAGTGGTTATGGAGAAAGTGACAGGCTTGTGAAGAGATGCGCTGTGTTGTGAAAAGGACAGAGCCTTTCCAGAAGGGGCTGGTCCGTGTGTACACGGGACCAATGTGCCCTAGTCCTGCAAATGGGAGATCCAGACCACAGAGAGGCTATCCAAGAAGCAGCAAGGGCCAGCACTGAAATATAACAATGGGAAGAATCTCATCAAAACTTACCGGGGAACCTGCCCCGGTGGAGGTCACCATACTGGATCCATCCGGCCCTGGGACAGTGGACTCCTGGCAAATGTGGGTCCTAAGACTTTGAAGAACTATAAATGGGATTCCAATAATGACAGTGTTGTCTTATGGAGACAGATGCCCCTTTCTTAAGAGAAGCCATTATCAAGGCCACAAGAGAAAAATCAAATCCCAAATGTGCTTGATTGTGAAGAACGGACAGAATATGGAGCAGCAATTGGGAGCCCAATCCCAGAACAGGCCCCAGGGAGGAGCAGAGAAAACAGGCCCTTTGGAGGAGCAGAGAAAACCCATTAGCAACTATTGCACATATTGAAGGGCATGCAAGTTGGCTGCAAAGGCAGAGCTTTTAAAGTATATAGCTGACAAAAAGCCATGGTGGGTACTATTTTAAAATAAGTATCTTATTGGACATCCAGAATAAGTATGTGTTGAAGATTTGAAAACCTACAAGCTCAGAGGAGGAGCTCAGAGTGGAAAGGCAGGAAGGAATGACATATTCTGGATGGATGGTCCCAGAAGGAAAAAAAAGGGGGCCTTTCTTTTCTGCCATAAGCAGGAATCAGATGACCCAAACTGCAATAAAGGAGTACTTTGTTTAGTTGGTCACAATTTTTTTTTTTTTTTTTGGTACCAGGAATCAAACTCAGGACCTTGCCCTTGCCAGGCAGGCACTTATACCACTGAGCTATCACCCAAGCCCCAACATCTATTTTATTTAACATGTGCCAGAAGGAGTGAGGTTTATCAGTGTGGAGCTCTTCTGTGCATGTGCCTTAGTTCCTTGGCCATTGACAGAACATTCAATCAAGACCCAAAGTACAGCCAGGCATAAAAAGAAGATACATTATGTAAGGGAAATGTTAAGCCACTACCAACTCCCATGTGACCCATGGAGCTATTTTGAAGGGTTAAGATCTAACGGGAGTCAGAATTCAGGATATTTTGAACATAGTCTTTGGATCAGATCAGATGACAACCTGATGTCAACCAAGACATTGGTACTGACAGAACCGGTATGGGCAGTAGCATGGAAAGAAGTCAATATTGAAAGCATTTCCCCAAAGTCCTAGCTAGGATTTGCTTAATTCTGTATATTCTGTTCAGAATATTCACAGTTAAAACTCTGGTTTCTAATTGATTCTGAGCTTTTTTTTTTTTTCATTTTATGTATTTGGTGCAGGTTCTCATTACACAGCTCAGACCCATAGTGATCCTCCTGTTTTCAGCCTCCCCAGCACTGGGGTTACAGGCGTGCACCACCATGCCCAGATTCATTCACTGGCTCGGAGCTCTCCAGGGGGCGGAGCCAGCATGGCATATGGGACTGGGGACCGAACCCCGTTCCCTGCGCTTGCCAAAGCAGGTGCTCCGTCTGCTGAGCTATCTCGCTGGCCCTGGTGCTGAGCTTTTGACAAGGTACAACTGCCGCATCTTGTTCCCCTTAGCCAAGCTGGGCCTGAATCTAGAACATGGTTATCCCACAAGGCCAGATGCCCAATTCCACCGGTCATGGTCAGCAGAGTCCTAAGCAGACTCTGTAACACCGGGGTGCCTGTGCTTCCTGATCTGAAATGAAGACGAAGACAGAGTTGTTGGGAAGGGTCCAGCGACTAAGACATAGAGCAGTTAGAGTAACACTGCGCAGAGGATGTGCTTGGAAAACGCTGCTGCTGCTGCTGTTGCTGCTCCTAAGCAGAAACGGAAGCCGAGAGGTCAGCAACGGGTGTCGGATGGATCAACCACACACACAAGTCTCTCTGAAATGCACCACCACGGGATCATCTGTCCTGGGCCAAGCCTTGGCAAATGCCCCTGCGAACCTTTAGTCAGCAGGATGAGTTTAGAGGAGCTCTGATGGGGTCCAGAAATACCAGGAAAGGACGGAGGGAGAGAGCCTGCTGTGGCCCACACACTGGCCACTAGAATGAAGGGACAGACTTTATTCATATTGCCTGGATCTTAAAGGTGTAGAGCCAGATAAGCAATAAAAGTAAGTGCTCAAAGTCCTACATCACTCCGAAGGTGCTAACCAAAGAGGAATTGTAGAAAGTCTTAGGTTCAGTAATGAAAGTCAGAGGCATAAGGGCTTCTTTGGACTCTTGGGGATTTCCATTTGCATATCTAAAGTTGAGGGAACAGCTGGCCTACATGCCTTAATGCTTCCTTCATAGACAGAGAGACACAAACAAACCCCAAATGGCTTTGCTGAAGTCAGCTAAGCCGGTGGGTGTGCTCCAGTAAGTCTGCTCCAATCTGCAACTGTTCTCCGAGATCTGCTTCCTCAGAGGTGGCCACGCTAGTTAGCATGCAATGCACAGCACTGAGGAGATCACTGGGGGCATCAGGAGAGTCATACAGTAGGGAATGAACGGGCTGTAGGAGGTCCAGGTAGGAAGAACAATGAACACAGAGGGCGAGAGCAGAAAGCCATCTAGTTTAACTGGAGAAGTGGGTGCACAGGCTGAAGGGTAGATGTTTGGGAGCCCAAGGGTAGAAGACCTAGGGAGACATTGGGGTCTGATGAGGAAGGACAGGAGAGCTTCCATCCTCTGGGAAGGAGGGGAGCCCTCTGGTGAGGAGGATCTGTGGTGGAGTGTGGAGACTTTGAGGGCGCTTTTGGTTGAAGCCAGTCATCCATGGTTAGAGGCCTCTGTGGGCCTGACTGCCCCACCCACCTCATAGATCGAGGCCTGGGAGCAGGAGCAGCTGAGCCTTCCTGTGTGCTTCGATTGCTGCTGCATCGACCCATCCCCCTTCCAGCTGGTGGAGCAGACCACCCTGCACAAGGTGAGCTGGGCTGGCTGCTGAGGGATGCAGGGAGGGCGGGAGGCACGGGGCATGTGCTCACCCGCGCTCTCCCCACCAGACACACACGCTCTTCTCGCTCCTCGGCCTCCATCTTGCTTATGTGACCAGCATGGGGAAACTCCGGGGTGTCCTGGCATTGGAGGAGGTAACAAGGATGGGGCCCGCTGGAGAGGGAGGAGGGCTAGACACGGGCCAAGAGGACATGGGAAGGAGTGGGTTCCCCTTCATGATCCTTACTGGTGACCAGACAGTGGAAGGTGGAAACTGCAGTGCCCGCTATGGCCACAGCCTCTAAGGAGACCAGTTGACCACCCCACGTGGCACAGGGTTCATGTGGGCTTCAGGGCAAGTCACAGGACTGTGCTGTTGGGGCCCTGGAGGGGCAGAGGAGGTCATTAAGAGGGAAGGGGTCCACCAGGCGCCTGAGTCACTGCTGTGCAGGTGGACATTTCTACATTGCCCATGTCTCTTCTCCATTCTGTTGTCTCTCAGATTCTCCCTTTCTTGCCCATCTCTTTCCTGTTCTTTTCATTTCTCTCTCTCGTTTTTCCTCCCACTGCCCCATTTTTGCTCTTTCTCATTTTGTACCTCTTTCCTCCTCCCACCCCTCCTCAGCTACAGAAAGCCATCGAGGGTCACACCAAATCAGGTGTGCAGCTCCGCCCTCCCCTTGCCAGCTTCAGGAACACAACTACCTCTCGGAAGAGCCCAGGGGGCCCACCTCCTCCTGCAGAGGGCTGGAGCCTGCCAGAGGATGCTGCGGGCCCCCCTGGAGCAGGAGACTTGACCCCTGCTTCCCCAGAGACACCGGTGCCACCCCCATCCCCAGGTCCCCCTCAGCCCCTGGCCCCCTCCAAGGCAGGGGGTGAGCTGGAAGAGCTGGAGTTAGTGGAGAGCCCGGGGCCAGAAGAGGAGCTCGCTGACATCCTGCGGGGCCCCAGCCTGCGATCCACCGATGAAGAGGAGGATGAGGATGAACTGATCCTTTGACCAACTCGGGCCCCTGCTCATAAAGAATGCTGTCCAGAGGCCCATGAGAGAGGATGGAATTGTGTGGGACTGGGGTCCTGGAGTCAGGGTGGCTGCACCTCTCAGGAGTTTTTCAGTGTGACAAGAACAATCTTAGAGGAGGAGCCAGAACCTAGGGAGGAGCTTCCGTTCTGTACACAGCTTCCCAATTCCCAGGCAGCCAGGTGGTTCTAATCTCCAAAGGGGCCCAGACAGCCCCTGGCACGTATGGGTTTTTCTTGCTGTGTGAGTGGGAGAGCTCACCCCCCTTGTGCCCCACAATTTCCCAGTGCTCTTGTGCCAGTATTTTCTGTCCTTGCCTGTCCTTCTGTTCCTAAAGGGGGGCAAGTGGGAGAGGCCCAGAAGGATGGTGACCCCAAAAGATGGTGGAGGAGGAAATGGGACCACCTCCAGGCCTTGTGGACTGGTCACCCCTGGAGAGGCCTCCAACCCATCCAACCTGCTTCTCTGGGAGCCCCCAGCCTCCCACAGGCCCATAGTCTGCCCCCAGGTCCTATCCTGGCTGCTACCACCCATCTTCAGGCCAGGGTCATTTAACGCCAGCGGCATCCCCTTCCTCTGTGTTGCAGGCCATGAGCTGCGGCTACAAAGATTTCCAAGGGCAGCTGTCTGGCCAAGTAAAGGCTGCCAAAGCTTCCATGTGGAAGAGGCATGTGTCTCGTTGCCAAATGATCAATCAGTCCCA
>NDGM011073653.1:0-13584 GCA_002564305.1 Octomys mimax
ATTAATCAATTGTGAAACTGTCTCATTGATATTTGTTTCTCAAGAAAAAAAAGAAAAAAAAAAGAAAAAAATAATTAACAAAAATACAAAAAAAAAAAACCCTAAGGGTTTATTTAAAAAAAAAAAGAAAAAAGAAATCAATGATTCCATTCTAATTATTAAAATAATTATGTCTCTGAAAATTAACATGCCCTATTTTAATGTTTTCTCATATTGTTTTGGAAAACCATGGAAACCACAGAAAAAAGTTTCAGTTTTCAAACTTACCTACATTTTATTTTAAGGCAATTATTGTTTCTAATTAAAAACAAGGAATTTTAGTTTTGTACATTCTAACCTACCGATATAATAAAAACTAACAAAAGTAATATGTAGGAATGAAGTAATATTCAGACATGTCAAATATCAATTTTTAAAGTAATGGATAGCAATTTTTTTAAACTTAAAAAAATTTTCCTAAGGATCTCTCAGTGCTTACTCTATGATAACTTTCATTATTTTCCTGTGTCTTATGTATCAAATAGTTTCTTAGTCATCTATTCTCAACTTTGGCAAATAAGACTAATGATTCTGTTATTAGATCTTTGGGGAAAGTAAAACTGGATAGACTTTCAGTGAGCAGCTTCATAAAATGCAAATGTTTGCATTTATGTATATTGTTTTTGCTTGGAAACTTTTCTTAATTACTTTTATTGTTGCTGAGACAAAATACTTGACACTCAATGTTAGGCAGGAAAGTGTATTTACCTCACAGATTTTAGAGGTTTCACGGCTGAGGAGATAGCTCAGGGGTCTAAGTGTCTGCCTGGCAAGCGCAAGGACCTGGTTTCCATCCCCTGTACCTCATGTCATGCCAGCCCCGCCCCAGGCCCGTTTAGCCTGCCACTGAAACCAGGCTCACAGTGGTGCATGTCTGCAGTCCCAGCGCTGGGGAGGCTGACATAGGAGGATCAGTATGAGTCTGAGCTGCATAGTGAAGTCCTGTGTCAAACACATAAATTAAAAAAAAAAATTAGAAGTTTCAGTCCATAATCAACTGGCAGGGTGGTACATAGGAAAGAGGCAACAATTCATAGTGACAGAAAACAACAAAATCTATGTGAGAGAGAGAGACAGAGAGAGACAGAGAGAGAGACAGAGACAGAGAGACAGAGAGAGAGATATTCCTTTTTTTGGTGGGGCTTATATTGTATATAGTGTGCCCCCTAGAATGGACATAACTCATACTCTTAATGCCATGGGGCCATGAATCAATCACAAACTCTAGATTCAGCATCCTGTGAAAATCCTGACCACTCTCATCCTATGACTTTATGAAACTTTGGGAGGACAAGTAGACACCAGCAATAATAGAACCTATCTTTCTTATTTCTTATTTCTCATCTGTGATGATCCATTGTGTATTTTCATATGGATACAATATAAGACAGAATTGAAGGGAAGTCAGGACAACTAGCAAACAGATCCCTGCTCAAAACATCAACCCACCCAAATATTCCAAGTACTCACTTTTTTATGCATGAGTGTTAAAATAAGAATTGTACTCCCTAAAGTGCTTAGACAAGTGTCTGGCACACAGGAAGCATCCCATAAATGTTACTTTTCATTGTCCTTGTTATAGTTATTAAACAAAAAATAATAAAGCAAAAATAAGATCAAAGGGAGGAACAACAAAAGATGTTATATCTTAAGTACCAATTTCTTGGGCCATCAGTTTTGAAAATAAAGATGAAATTAGCCAAATGATCTCCAAACAAAAGTTATGCTTTTCTGGAGACGGCAAAATTCCCAATACCTGCATACTACTTCATAACCTCTGATGAGTTTTAAACACAAAATTTGTTCTATATTACTAACAGTGGAATTTTACTTTTTCATTTTATGCTATTAATTATTAGTTATATTTAGGGCTCAAAAACTGACCTATGATTTCAAGTACAAAGCTTTAAGTATGAGCACTCTAAGAATACAAATGAAATTAATATTTGCAAGCACTCAGCAGCTATTCATATTTCAAGTTCAGTTTTTGTTCCAATAGTAATATCAGTTTAATTGCATTTTCAAATTTTCAGTATATGCATATTTGGGAACAAAATTTGTTTATTTACATTCATTAACTTTATTGCATTTTACCATAATATCCACAGGAACAATACATTTCAAATATATCATTTAAATAAAATAGAATACATAATTTGGCTTCTATAATATTTTTGCCTGGAGGTTTTGGAATGTTTATAGAAAACCCTTAGCAAGATAACAAGTAGAAAGAGCAATATAATAGTTATTATTGGTAATATTGGTGTCCTAAGAAATAAATGCCCTCTAATTCAGAAAATTTTGAATTCTTTATAAATATTCATATACTGCCTATGAAAATCTATGTGAAATATTTCCAATAATATTCATTAAAATTGCCAAGGAAACATTCAGTTGAAAACCTCCTTAAATAGAGTGGAATGTCACCTCTATGTGAGATAAGTATTTTAATAATATATATCATAGGATGCGTATAAATGCTTATTTAAATTAAATTTTATCTCAACAAATGGTTTACCCAAGAACATATAACTAATCACGGTGAAAATTGAGGAAGTATAAAATTTTTATTAATTTAAATCTTTTCCTTCACTCAATAAGTATCAAGCATGCTAAGTAGTTAAAATATAAATATGAACAATATATATCTATCAATATGCATATATTGCATAATTATTAGAGTATTCATTGTACTGTGGTAAAGTTCTACAAAGCTTCAAGTTGTAAATTTTCATCTGAATGTTTCCTTGGCTGTTTGAATTACAGAGGAAAAGAGAGGGGGAGAAGAAGGAGAAGGACAGAGGTAGTCACAGAGACAGACACAGATGGAAACAGAGACAGAGACAGAGACAGGTAATCTTTCCCTCGAATTTTGGATTATCCAGAGTTACAATTTGCATAAGTGTGAATTCACATATTATTGATAAATTTGTAAGTTATAAACTTTTAGCAACAGTGAGAATTTCAGAGCTCCTCGATGGTTGTGGTGGATTACCTAATGAGCAACTATAGCACCCAGCTGAACAGAATCAGCATAGTCCTGGATGTAGAATGCCGACTTGATACTGTTGCATCCAGCATAAAACGAGAGCTGGAGGGGATGACAGTGGGCTGCTGATGTTCCTGGAGACGCCTGTCACACTGGCTTTCCCAACATGAACTCATCATGTCAGATAATGATATGTTCTCATCATTGGAGTAGCTCGGGTCCTTACTGTCACTAGTGAAAACTGCAGTTCTCTTTAGAGGATCTCTGGTTCTTACCTCAAGCTTTGCTTCCTAGCTCCAGGGCAGATCTCTCAGCCTGGTGGCCTAGGTCCTTCATCCAGCTGGACACTTTCTAGTTTCCACCACTAACCTTTGTGGCTTCTCAAAGCAAATGCTCAACATAAACTCGTGTGAGACATTTTCATGGGCTCTAGGCCCTCAGTTGGACTCACAGAAGACATTGTCACGGAATCCAAGACCAGCTGGATTATTTGGGTCCCTAATGCATGGACAGATCTCCTGCATTTGGACTTTTGGGTGAATGTTATAAAATAATGCTGTGAATTATGCATCTTGTGTTAAATATTTTTCCCTGAAAACCTTGAATACAACAATTGTCTTACCAAATTCTCTATTTTCTGCTTTATTAGCCTCATTTTTGCATTGCTTTCAATTATTGTACAAAGCTCAGTCCATTTCCATGTTTAGGTGAGTAGTGAGGCACTAAGAACCACAAAAGGCCATGAAATGAATTAATAAGTCTGGATGATAAGGATATTTTGAGATGATAAAAGCTCACCCTACTTGCAGCTGTGACTACAGTAATTCCTTGACATCCTAACGTGTTTAAAATAATCACTGTATCTCTGGTCACACCAACTTCTAAGAGTGGCAGAAAGAAACTTAAAGGATACATACTTTTAGATGAGTTTGGTAGAGTTGCATCAACATACCAGAAAAGTAACATTTTTGTAGAGGCTTGTAAAGAAAAATAAAGTTAAAGACCTTTGAAAAATTCACATGACTAAAACTTACTATTTTACATACTAGTGTATATTTGACAATTTACTCTGTGCTACTTCTCTGGAAGCAAATGCATTATTGAACAAAACATATAATCTTGTGTTATTTTCTTAATGTTCACACTATAGCAAGTCCATAATATTATTCACACAAATCATGAAAAAGTACAAATATGAAAGCTTAGGCAGATGACATAAATGATTCACTTCAGGAAGCTGGGATACAAAAGCTCTCAAAAGTACTTTTAAACATACAACCATTTCCAAAAAAAATAGAAACAATAATAAACACATGTAGAAAGGCTTGACTACTACTTTTCAGAACTAACATGTCATAGATTCATAATTTTAGCATAATTTTATAAACACTCCAACTTTTTATTCTTTTATCAATTAAAACATACTAGCAGATTAGTCTCTCATTTAGTTCAGTGCAAAACTTGTAACACTTGGATGAACCTTAAAATAAGACCTTCTTTTCACTGATAATCAATTCTATACAGCTAGCATTGTATGAAATAGGTATTGAGGCAAGTTGAATTTACATAAATGATCAAGATATTCAAATGTTAGGGGCCAGGGAGATGGCTCAGTGGAATAAGCACTTCCCTGGCAAGCGCCAGGACCTGAGTTCAATCCCCGGTTCCACAAAAAAAAAAAAGATATTCAAATGTTAAGATACAAATAGTATGAAAAAATTATAGAAATCTTGTTTTCTAATTATAATTTTCTTTTGTCTGTATTTTAGGGAAGGGTCTAAAGGGTATTCAGGGTCTTACTACTAGATCAGACTCATAGTGATTCTCCTTTTTACAGCTTCCCAAGTGCTGGGATTATGGGTATACCACCACGCCCAGTCTCAGTTGCCCTCTCAGCATGCCCAGGTGCAGGGCTGGCATGGCAGGCCCAGGGATTGAACCCCAGCTCTTCTGCCTGCTTGCAGGCACTTTAACCCACTGAGCTATTTGGTAGGCCCTTCTAATTATAATTTTCATTCTTCTTCTTCTTCTCCCTTGTCAATAATTACTCTCATTTGCATCAAGAATGAACTGTGGTACTCAAAGCTACAAATCACAAAACAATCAAAAGAATGTTAAGTCACATAGTAAATTTTACACCAGTGTGTGAATAAATGTTAACTTACAATGTTATTTGAATGGATTTTTCCACTGATTTTATCTTAGACATAAAAGTAAGAGTAAATTTTTGACTGTGTCTGCTTTGTATGATATTTTACACTGAGAGAAAAATACCCAGGAGACATAATGGTACTCTAAATCTATCAGCAGTGTAATAGCACTGTAAAATAAGCTGCTGTCTCTATTTTTAATCTACAGGTACTATTCATAGATATTCAGTATAGTTCTATAAATTTATAAAGCCTACTTTGAGGGCTGGCACCACACTATGTTGTTACATTTTGGGGAAAAATTGATATCACGACTAGAGTTTTTCTTTGTTACTTTTTTTTGTTGTTGTTAGTTTGAACTTTGGTATTGGGTCTTATTTAATCCATCTAGGTTTATTTTTGATTAACAAAAATTGCAAACACTAAACTCAGATTATTAGAAGTTGTGATTGTGATTAGTAATTGTCATGATGGACCACCACAGATTGAAAAAGGTTTTGAGAGCTACATAATATCCACTACAATGCCCTTCACAGCTTTGTTCAGCAGGGAACTCAATTTAACTAGAGGAAAGTTAAATTAAGCTTAATATTTTCTAAGCTTACATTTCTCTATTTTTCTTAATTTCAGATGTGATATGAATATCAATTGATGAGGTTATCCTTTAACAAAATAATTAATACTAAACATGAAATATTTTTGGCCTATTTAGAGCAGGGAATATCTTAAAAGATGCTGAGTTCAAATCCTAGGTTTTCTGTTTTCTTTTTTGTTTCTTTTAAAGACTGCACCAATTTTGGCCTCAGTAGGATGTTAGAATGAGTCAAAAGCTCAGGATACAGCTCAGTTATGTAAGTACCTTCTGGGCAAGCACAGACCCAGTACCCCATGCTGAACCAGCCCTGGAATTTGAGCTCTCTGTGTCATGCTGGTCACTGAAGCCTTGCATGGTAGCACATGCCTGTAATCCCAGGACTAGAGAGACTGAGACAAGAGGATTACTATGAGTCCAAGCTACATTGTGAGAACCTGCATCAAACAAACAAATAAAGACTAAAAACAAATGAATCAGAAAGGAGAACAGGACATGGAATATGGCAACAGGTGTGTTTCTTAATTTCTAATAGTAGGAGAGGTTTAATTTAGCTCACAGTTTTATTCTATTTTTAATTTTTTAAAGAATAAAAAATAGTGATAGAAAATAGCATTAGAAATGATACAAAATTTCACTGAGTAAAGTAATAGGAATTCAACAACGTTTGCTGTATTGCATGATGCTATCTTCAAATTAGTTGTTCAGGTTATCTGATATAAACATGTAAAATTCATTTAAAAAAACAAAAAATAACAAAGAAGTTATAAGATATCCAAAAGGGAAAAAATCAGAATAAAAAGAAAAAATTTAAGCATTAGCTGCTACTTTATTCTGCATGCATAACTAAATATACCTTTTCTCTTCTTTCATTTATCCTTTTCCTTATCCATGATTTTCCTTCTCATTGAAATTGAACAATTTCTTTCTCTTTTACATTTTCTGTTGTCCCTTTTAGATTTTAATTTTTCTTTCAGGTTGTCACAGTAACAATATAATATGATGTCTGTACATGTAGGTCTGATTTATTTTACTTAACATTATAGTCTCTATCTGTATCCATTTGTCTACAAAAGTCTTGAATTTTCCATTTTTTATACCTTAATACTCCACTGTGTAAATATACCATATCTTTTTTTTTTCATTACTCAGGTGATGGGCGTTTGGATTGTTTCCAAGATTTCACTAAGACACATTGCACTGCTGTAAACATGGGTGCACGTATATCACCGTGGCATGATAATTTCAATTATTTTGATATATGCCTAGGAGGGGAACAGATGGCTTGACTGGAACTTCCAATCCTAGCTTTTTGAGGAGTCTCCATACTGATTTCGATAATGGTGTATCAGCTCGCACACCCCCTGACAGGGGAGAAGGGTGCCTTTTTTTCCCTACAGCCTCTGCAGAATATGTTATTGGTTGACTTCTTGATGACAGCCTTTCTTTCTGGTGTAAGATGGTATCTCAGCATTGTTTTAATTTGCATTTCTTGAATGACCAATGATAATATTTTTCCATATATTTACTTGCCATTTATATCTTTTCATTTGTAAAGTGCATATTCATCTCTGATGCCCATTTTTGGATTGGGCCTCTGAATTTTGGTCTCTGATTCTTTTTTAATTCTTTATATGTTCCAGATAGGATTCCTTTGTCTTTTGGACATTCTTCTCTTACTGTTTCCCACTTCCAAGGTTTTCTTTTCATTCTACCAGTGATTTCTTCTGACATGCAGAAACTTTTCAAAATGATGAGATCCCAATTGTTGATTCTTTGAAGTATTTTCTGTGGAGCTTAGATTTCGTTCATGAACTCCTTTCCTACCCATATGTTCTTAAAGTTGCTACCTACTTTTCCTTCCAGAATACTTAGTGCTTCAGTTTTCAATTTTAAATTTTCAAACCATTTTGACTGTACTTCTGTGCACAGTGATAAGCACGGGTTTATTTTAAACCTGCAGCAGGTAGAAAGGTGGTTTTTCCAGAACTATTTATTGAAGAGGCTATCTTTTCTTCAATGAACAAGTTTTTCCCCTTTGCCAAAGATAAGGTGACTGAGAGTGCCTGTAGTTGTGTCTACATCTTCTAATCTGTTTCATTGATCCTCAAGTCTGCTTTGGCCAGTGCCACACTGATTTTATCACAGTAGCTTTGCAGCATAATTTCAAGTCAGGGACGGTGATACTTCCTGCCTTCCCTTTGATGCACAGTATTGGTTTTGCTATTCCAGGTCTCTTCTGCTTCCAGATGAATTTTAGGAATGTTTTTTCTAGATCTGTGAAACTCGCAATTTTAGAGGTTTAATTCACAACTGATGACTCTGAGACAGAACTATTATATTTCAAAGAGTGGTGGATTCAGGCATCTGAGGTAGGAGCATCCCTGGAAGTTTGAGGCCAGCATAGCTACATAGTGAACTCAAGATCAGCCTGAACTACATAACAAGACACTCTCTCAACAACAACAAAAAAGTGTAGAGCAAGCCTGATTCATGATAGTAGGGAAGTAGAGCGAGGGGACATGACAGAGAAGGAGGGGTGTGGGACCAGATACAGATTGAGGGTGTGTGTCATAATGTCATGACTTTCTCAGACACAGAAATATGTGTTGTTATCATGTCCTATGTGACAAGTTCATGAAGTTGTTAATTAAACTTAACTGTCACACTTGCAAAAAAAATTTTCAAAGGAAGTAAGCCATAACAAAAGGTTTAAAAAAGATCCAGAGTGCCATAACATGCTAATAAAACAATCATTTAAATTAGGAGTTTATTATTAACCCAAGAAGCAAGAACACCTCAAAATGAATGAAAAAGACAATAAAGATACCACCACTAAAATTCTGATGATTCTGACAGGTTAGAATTATCTGATACAAGGGCTGGCCAAACAGCTCAGTGGATTAAAGCACCTACAAGCAGGTGCAGGGGCTTGATCCCCCAGCCTGCCATACCAGCCTCACCCTCAAGGCATGCTGGGACAGAAATTGCAACTGGGCATGGTGGTGTATGCTTGTAATCCCAGCTCCTGGGAGGCTGCAAATAGGCATATCACTACAAGTCCGATCTTGTAGTAAGACTCTGAACATCAGTAGACTCTTCCCTAAAAAAAAGCAAAAGAAAAGAAAAAAAGAATTATCTGATATAAATATTCACAGAAATCAGAAGTTGCTTCAAAAAACAACTATTAAAATGCTTGGAAAAAGATGAGAATATATATTCTTATCAGTAAAGTGTGTGTGTGTGTGTGTGTGTGTGTGTGTGTATTTTTTCAGTATAGTAGATTGAACTTGAACTTGGAACCTTATTCTTGCCAGGCTGCACAGTTTTAGACTCATAGTGATCCTCCTGTTTCATCTTCCTCAGCTCTGGTGTTACAGGCATGTGCCACATTGAGTTTAGGTGGCTGGCTCAGCAAGCCAGGTGTGTGGCCCTCATGGCGTGGGATACCAGGGACTGAAGGAGGCTCCTTGCCCGTACCAGGCAGGTGCTGAGCTATCTCCCTGTCCCTGAAACCTCAGCATAGAAAAAGATAGCAATTCTCCCAAATGGATAGATAGGTGTAACATTGTATGACAATCCATGTAAAATGTTTTTCTGTTAGATATAGAAACATTTGTTTAAAAATGTGTATCTAAAATAAGAAAACTAGAAGTGAAATTTTTCAGAGAAGTTTGAAGTGGGAGGAACAAGTTTAGATAGCTTTTTGGATAGCTACTGTAAAATGACAGTGGTATATTGGCAGAAGGAAAACACAGTCTAAGGATGAGATAAAGAACACAGATGCACACACATATGTGCAAAGAGTATGTCAAGACAGAAAAAAAACACACAAAGATGATAATATCATTAACTAAGAGGAAATCGTAAGTTAGAGCTACAAAGATTTATCAGTCTCTACCTATGAGAGCAACTAGTATGAAAAAGAACAAGAGTGCTGAGTGGAGTAAAGATACAGAACAACCAAGCCATTCCTACACAGCTGAAGGAACACGGAACTCAGTAATAGCATCACATCCTACAAGGGAGAAGAAAAATGCCCTTCACCTGATGAGTGAGTAAATGTGATTTCACTATTCAATGGAAGATTACTCTTCAGTAATAAGTGAAGAGCTGAAATATTCAGCAACATGGATGAATTTAGGAAAGAGGCTTCACAGTTTCTTAACACTCAGCACCATAAAACTATGCCACTCAGCAATTGTACTTCCAGGCACTTATCTCAGAAAAATGACAACTTAAATTCATGTAAAACTGGTACATGGATATTGATGGTAGATTTAATTATAATAGCCAAAGTTAGACAAAACTCAGATATATCTCAAGAACTTTTAATTGTTAAACAAATTTTGATACATATGCACCATGGAGCACTAGTTATAAATGAAACAAAAGCAACTATTGATAAACACAATAATCTGAATAAATCTCCAGAGCAGAGCCAATTATATTTTATTACCTCATTTGTATAACATTGTTAAAATTACAAAATTACAGAAAATTAAGAATAAGTTATAGGTTCCCAGGATTTAAGTTTCTGCACAGGTAGAAGGGAAGTGGATGTAGCAAAAGAGGGACACCTTGAGTGATTCTGCTAGTGATACACTTGAAAATATCCTAAGTGTGCTTTGTGCTAACATGTCAGAAGAAATTATTGTTGAATGAAACTAAGAAACTTATATTCAACATATCTTTATTATGTTTTACAACTCCATAGAAATATTTGATTACCTCAATATAAATCTTGGATTAAAAAATTAAATAGAAAACCCATCTTATACATGTTAAATTAGAAGGCTAAAACTAAACAAAACAGAAATATAAACCATTATGCATTGACTTATGCAAAAACAGGTTTAAAATTTCAGCACTAAATTGTGAAAATTGCTGCACATGTATAACACATTTGACACTAAAGATGAATAGAATAAAATTACAAAAGAATTTATAATTTTAATAAAGCTAAAGGATATCCATTCTGTTAGCTAATTAATGCCTTTTGATGAAATGTCTGTTTGCATTTCAAATTAACATTCATTGTGAATGCAATCTACAGTGATTGAAATAGTATAATAAGTACTTAAAGAGCAGATGGATATATTTGTAGATGTTCTTTAAAAAATAGCAGATATATAATAACTGTACATATTTATGGAGCACAGTAAGACTCATGAATACCATTATAATGATGATATCAGGATAATGACATGTCTAAAACTTCAGTATCTATTATTTCTTGATTCTGAGAATCTCAAATTCACCTCTGATAGTTATTTTGAAGTATACAACGTGTGATTTTCAACTCTAGTGCCCTACTCTGCTACAGAACACTGGAATTTACTCCTTTTAAATGTAATTTTGTAATCTTCTCTTTATCCCCCACATCGCTGGCCTCGAGTAACCACTACTCAACCATATACTTCTGTGTGATCAGTGTCATTTGAGAACAGTTCAATAATATGTAATAATAATTTTTAATTGATGCATGGGTACAATATTATAATCACTGAAAGGTGTAGCACTTATTAAAATATTACTTGTTGCCATACCATACAACACAAAATTTCCTCAGATATATGAAAGCACACATGTGGAGACACACAACCATATGAAAGCAATACTTGAGCATCCAGAATGGCACCAACACTCAACACCTGGGAGGAAAGTTGGCCTTTGCCAAGTGTATGAGTAAATGTGATTTAGCCTTTCAATAGAATGCTACTCTTCCATAACAAATGAGGAGCTGAAATACTCAACTACATGGATGAACTTTGCAAATGTTACTCTAGGAAAGGAATTTAAAATGTAGAATGAACCTGGACAGAATTTCTTTATATGATCACTGGTATTAGAGGGAAATATGATTAAGTTTTAAATGTTGGACTTTGACTTTCCTGAGCTCAGTTATCAGTTTTGTCACTATTTTTATACATCCCTGAGGATTTTCTTTATAAAACTGACCAACAAGGTTCTGATACGTATCCATTTTCCTTACTTTTCTTCTGTTATACTATAGGATCTTTCATGATGTTGAATAAAATGATAGAAGACATACTTAGCATGGTATTAATGTTTGTGGAAAACATTCAGTGTTAAATATTGTATGTCATGGCTGTATGGTTGCATGTAGTTTTTTTATCTTTTTAGTTTTTAAAGACTACAAAATAGTAATAAATAAAAGCATTGAAATAATACAACATGTGGATGTTTTTTATCTAGTTTAGAAATCTTACACAGTTGTTGAGAGCTCTTGTTGAAAATGAGTGTTATGTTCACTGTGAGTTTAAGGCCACCTTGAATTACCCAGTGAGAATCTGAGTCACAAAATAAAAGGAAAAAAAATGTTACAATTACTTGGCTTGTCCCATATAACCTGTTGAAATGATTTATTTTGACTAAATTAGAGATGTTAATCTAGGCTTGTATCCATGTAATAAATCCTTTGATTTTGTTGAGGAAAAAAAAAAAGACAAAGTGTTACAAAGTGAAAGGAGCTAGTCAAACAGGCAAATACATAGGAGACCAATGCATTCTTAGCTGAGGATATAATTATTGCAAGTAGTCCAAGGAGTCCAACTGTTTTTTCTTAGAAAAGAAAAAACATTTTCTTTTCCAACCTTTCTGGCAAGTGAGGGGAGTAATATAAATGTCCTAAAATTATGTTGAAATAATATTTGTACAGCTCTGTGGGAAAAAAATCATTGAATCATATGTTTTGAATCACTGAACTGACATGATGATGTGAACACTGTCAACAGAACTCTTAAAGAAATTACATTATAGAAGTTGATAAGTGAATAGAGATGTATGCATAAGAATTTATACTGGAATTTTATCCCAATGGACAATAAACAACCAAATGCTTAAGTATAATAGAAATAGTAAATCACCTCACTTTAATTATGGAATGAAACATTATACAGATTTTACAAGGCATAACATAGATAGATAGATAGATAGATGATAGATAGATAGATAGATACATAGATACATAGATAGATACATAGATGCATAGATAGATAGATAGATAGATAGATAGATAGATATTGTGTATTCAAGTACACAAGGTAACATATACATATATAAAATGACATATATGTTAGACACTTCCAAATACATGAATGGGCATATCTTATTTAAATAACCTCAAGAGATACATTGATAGATTATTGATAGATAGATAAATAGATACATAGATACATAGATACATAGAGGATAATTTGCACTATTTTATTTTTAGTTTCTTCTGTATTTGTGAAGTGGTATAACTTATACTGCTTTTAAATTTTGCTCTTGGAATATTTATTTTTAAACACATTTTAAGTATAATTACAGATATTATGTGGTAAAGCATGAAAAAAATCAATATCATTCTATTGTGAGATTTTAAAGAATATCTACATTTTAATTTTCTCATAAGAAAATAAAAACTATTAAAATATTTATAAGAAAACAGAGTATTTGCAAGAAAACAATTCTCTCTTTTTTTAGATTTTTTTTTCCTTATTTTTATTGAGAAACAAAGAGCAATGAGACAGTTTCAAATCAAATTGGTAGGACACTTCCAATAATTAACATATTGCATACTGCATTCCAAGTGGTTATTTGTTGTACAAGATGGAGATATGACACCTATTTACAAAAACTATCAGAACAACTCCCTCTATTTCTTGATTTAAAAGAATATATATATATATATATATATATATATATATATCCTAACCATTTTAAATACACAAATACAAAATGGTACTCATCTATATCCCCTTTTTTGTTTAGTTCCATCATTTAAATATTATAGGTGTGTGAACTCA
>NDGM011073660.1:0-10222 GCA_002564305.1 Octomys mimax
TCTGTGTTTTGCCGAGCTTGTTCCAAGTAGGTGCTTTAGACCATTGAGCCATCTCGCCAGCCCTCAGTAGAATAGTATTATGCATGTTTCTTCGACCCACATTCCAATTGTTGAATAGATTGTCACTGAGCATACTAATTTGAAGTAATTTTTTAAAAGTACTCCTAAAATGCTTAACTTACTAAAACAAAGGACAGGTCCACAAGACTTGTACTCCGTGAACAAAATAGATAGTTATAGCACGATTTCCTAAATTCTATAAGTAAGCTATAATTCCATTCTTATTGATCCAGATGTAAACATTTTCCAGGCCTCGTTAGAGTTCATAAGGTACTTGCCTCAGTAAACCTCTTTTCCGACAGTGTGACAACACAGTGATGAATGGATCCGGATCTGGTGGCCGCACCTTTTGGGGGACATATGCATTACCTACATGCCAAGGGCTGATCCACACACTCTGCCTAATTGGTTTCATCCAAGTGGAAGGCAAAACTCATGCAGCCAGACACATGTGATAGTAATTGGTGGATGTCCAACTTGTTGTCTCATAAAAGACTTTTGCCAGCAGCTCATATTGCTGCTGATATTTCTCCATGCATGATATTTGTCATAATATTTTCAGCCATTTTTTTATCTTTTTAAAGTGTAATATAACTTTTCTCCTAATCTAGAAATGTAAGTTTTTGTGATGTCTCAGTATTTACGCTCTCTTCTCTGCATTTAGAGAAATAACTCATCAAATTTAATATAGCAAGTGTTATTTTGTGCTTCCTCTTTACAAAGCTATGCATTGCTCTCTTAGCAGAAAACTGCTGATTGAAAATGATACGAAACTTCAGTGGCTTCCTGCCAATATTTATGTGGCTGCCAAGAAAAGCACCCGGATGTGGGGAAATGCTTCTCCCGCTCAGTTAAGCTCTTTCTCCACTCTGTTTTTGTTATCAAGTCTCTGTGCACATTTTTCGCTTTTGTATGACTTAGAGACATTTTCTCGCTAGAGACTATGATGGAAAATACTGAAAAACATACCACACATATACTAAGCATTTGCAGGCATTTTCTTTGCCTTTCCTCCCTCACCAACAGCATCTATTTTGTAGCATTTATATTTTATTAAATGCCACAGATAATTCAGGGAAAACCATATATAGGAAGATGTACACAGACTTTTTCTGCACACGACACCTCAATTGACTTCTGTGGAATTCTGTTTGTTTTAAATGTATAATGTAATTTTTTGTTTCAGTTGCCACATTTATGATCTTCTTCCCATTGTTAATTTACGTTATGGCGAAGCATTGATGAATGCTAATCAATCTCGAATTGCAATTATAACATAGCACTGTAACAATGGGAAAACAGGTATAACAAATGCGAATGTTAATACCAATTACAGCACTCTATCACTCTCTTTGTTACTTAATCCGGCAGAAGCAAAGTATTACAGAAAAGAGGGCTTGCACGAGGATCTTTATTGTTCCCAGTCATGCAGTTTGGGGAGCTCAAGATTCAGATGCCAGTAAAACGATTTTCTAGCAAGAATTTTCTTCCTGGGTTTCAGATGGTTTTGTTGCTTTGTGGTCTGCCCTGATGGGCAAAGTGGGAGAAAGCAAGATTTATTTCCTTCCCTCTCATTTGTTTTTCCTGACACATCTATTTTAGATTTTATTTATAATTCATTTTTTTTGTGTGACTTCAAGTCAGTTTTAGGTGTTATATTCAAGTGTACTGGTGGGAGAAGGGGGAAATAAATTATCTTCTACTAGAGCTCCTGTGCATGGCTATGATCCTTGCACTTCGGGAAGCTGAGGGAGGAGAATCACAAGGCTGAAACCATTCTGAGAAACTTACAAACTTATGGAAAGCTTTTCATTATTTTTTTTAAAGCTGTGGATGAGGGGACTGGGGAGATAGCTCAGTAGAATAAGCACTTGCCTGGCAAGCGCAAGGGCCTGAGTTCAATCTCCGGATATGCAACCAATCAATCAATCAATCAATAAAATAAAGTAAAATAAAAATAAAAAGGGCTTGTTATGTAGCTAATTGTGAAGCCCTTGGATTTAACCTCCTGTACTATAGGAAAAAAATCACATTTCCACTAAAATGCATGTTAATAGTTAAATTTGAAATATCACAAAATAATCATTTGTTCTCATTTGTAGGAATAAGAATTTGTGGCTGCAGATAAATATTCTGTTTTCAGTTATCCTTAATGTAGACTTTACAGATTACAGCTAAATCTTATAGGACAGCATTATAATACATAGAAATGGCCATATATGATAATTTGCTAACGAAACAATTCACAGTTGCCCTGTTGATGCCTGAGCACCAGATATTCCGACTCAGCCAATCACAAATGGAAGACACTGAGAAATATTGCACATATGCTGAATATTTGCAGGCATTTTCTTTGCCATTCCCCCTCGCCAGTCGCATCTATTTGATAGCATTTATATTTTATTAAATGCCACAGATAGTTCAGGGAAAACCATATATAGGAAGATGTACACAGGCTTTTTCTGCATGTTATATCTCTATTGACTTCTAAATATGTCACATTACTGCTATTTATTTATTTTTTGTAGAGCTGGGGATTGAACTCAGGCCCTTGTGCTTGCCAGGCAAATGCTTATTCAACTGAGCTATCTCCCAGGCCCCCCCTCCCGCCTGTTTTTTTTTTTGACTGGATCTTGCTATGCAGTTCAGACTGGGCTTCTGCATCTTCGTAGTCTCCAGGTTGGTCTCAAACTCGCAGAGATCCTCCTGTCTCAACCTCCCGAGTACTGAGACTTCCAGATGTGCCACCACAGTTCCCAGGACCGAGACTGCGTGCAGCACCGGGGATCAAACTCGGGTCCTTGCTCTTGCCAGGTAGTGCTTATGCCTCTGAACTGTCTCCCTAGTCCCTGGCAAGTTACTGTTGTGCAACATCATACAGCACTAGATACCCCTAATATCACTTAGCATTCAGGTTCACAGGTAGAGCTAAGAGCCCCAACAGGATGACAATTCCAGGTGTCACCTTGAGAAGGCCATCAGGCTGCTGAGGTACATCTGTCAAGACAGTATTTTGGAGTCCTTCCTGGCATGTATTGATTTCAATGGTATACCACAGATCTTTGCATATTCTATGTAATGGCAATAAGAAATGCTTGAAAAACCTTACAATGATAATGAGACTAAAAATATTAATGAACTGGATGTTTATGTCTGGAAAAAACCTTAACATTCCCTTAGCCCACGTTATTTTCCCCACAACGAGCATGGGCATGTGCCTCTTTTTAAAAATGGCAATAGTCATTTCTGATAGCGAAATGCAAGCCAACAGAAGCACGCACCAGCTATGGCGGCAGGCCTCGCTAGTCTTCAGCTTACATCGCTCAAGCCTCACGAGCTGCGACCAACGAGGGCAACCCAAAGCTCAAAGAATATCAGTGTGCACTTTTAGAGCTCTGATTAATCCAAGTGTAAGTTTATGCCTGCAATGAGCAGCCTGAAGTTTCTCCTTGATCCTCTAATTTTGTCTGTCCCCAACTATATTGCAAAGTATTATCAGAATCAGAAATATATCAAAGCTGGGTGTTCAGAAAAAGTTACCTGTGCTTCCAAAACTGTTCTACTTTACTATCTCTATTAAATTTGAAGTGCCTGAAATTGCAAATAGATATGATAACATTTTGCTGTGCAGTACCCTAGTTGACATTTACTGTTTTATTTAAATCATGTAACTTCAGCCTGTATAATAGTTCTAGGAATACCATAGCAAAGTTGACCAAAATTTCATATATTAGAAATATTTAGGGCCGGCCAAATAGTTCAGCGGATTAAAGCACCTGCAAGCAGGCGCAGGGGCCAGGGGTTCAATCCCTGGGCCTGCTGTGCAGCCCCATTCCCCTGGGGTGCACTGAGACTGTAATTGAGACTGGGTGCGGTGGCACGTGCCTGTAGTCCTGTAGTTCCAGCACCCAGGAGGCTATAAACAGGAGGATCACTACGAGTCTGATCTGGTAGTGAAACCCTGAACACCCTGTAGACCCTTCCCTAAAATACAGAAAAGAAAAAAAAAAGAAATATTTGTGTTATAGATTATAAAATTTAAAATTATTATTTATATATAACATAAAATATAATGAATTAGTGCCTATATTTTCTATTTTTGTATAATATATAAATCAAATATTTTAATTTTTATTTTAACAGTACAAAATACTAGAGGAAGCTCTGTGTTTAATGAAAATAAATTAAATTATTTAATTCATTCTTAAGAAAATTTAATACAAATATTGGCATAATTTAAAAAAAATACATCAATACTCCAATACACACACACAGTACGTGTACGCACACAGAACTTTTTCCTAGCATTGATGACGTTAGTTACAGTTTTACAATATATTCATCTGCACAGGAAATATGAATTTTAGACATAACATGACTGTAGCATTTACTGTGTTTCTCCATTGTACAGCCAAATGAGCATTTTGTAGTGATAAATGAGGAGTTGAATTTAAATATTACCATTAAAATGCCTTTTCCAAGCTGGGTATGGTGGCACACGCCTGTAATCCCAGCACACTTCCAGTCTCCCAGAGGCTGAGACTGGTAGATTGTTGTGAGTTTGAGACCAACCTGGGCTACAAAGTGAGCTCAAGTCCAGCCTGAACTGCACAGAAAGACCCTGTCTCAAAAAGACCAAAAAGAAAAGAAACAAATAAAAAAAAGAAAAAGAAAGAAAGAAAAGAAAAAGAAAAAGGAAGGCATAAGCCCTTTCTCTTCTTAATGATAATATTTTAGGTGTTTACAAAAGATAAGCACCATAAATGTAAATGTTCATACATAGTTTCACAATTCAAATAACTCACTCCTATGATCACACTTCTGCTACATGACAGTTCCTATATGGTTACTTCAAGTACATATGTCATTAGATTAAGAATTGTTGAATTTCACTTTCATAAACACCTTGAGGAACTACAAAAGTTTTGCACAATAAATTATTCCCATCTTTCATTTTCGAATTTCTCATTTAGATGCATACCACACTGACTATATTTGTTGATAACTTGCATTTTATTTTCTTCTCTGTCTGCAAGGTGAGTTCATATATTTTTGAAGATATTTAATTATCATTGAAATATATATATATATATATATATATATATATATATGAATAAAATATTTCACAAATTGGTATTCTTCAGAGTGTTGTGCTGGCCATGCCCCCAGGTCATGGTGAGACAGCTACCGAGACTGGGTGTGGTGGCGCATGCCTATAATCTCAGGGCTTGGGAAACTGAAAACAGGAGGATTACTATGAGTCTGATCTGTGTAGTGAGACCCTGCAGACTCTGTCTTAAATACATAAAAAATAATAAAAATAAATAAAATAGAATAAATTAAAAAAATTGGTATTCTTTGATTACATATTCCATGCTACTATACAATTTCATCCGTAATGCATCCTATGATATGTAACAACTAACAAAGTGCTTGCAATGTTTGAGAAAATAGATCTCTAGCAAAACTTTTATCACCTCATATTAGAGTTTTCTGTCATCTCTGACATCGGCGACAGGTTTAGTATATAGAGCTCATATTGTCTGCAACTTTTAATCTCCACTTCTTCACAAATTTATCTGGTTTTCTGATTTAGTTTCTCTTCCAAACTGCAAGAGTTCATAGTCTCCCACCATAGCACCCCAGCAGGGCAGAGCTCTCCCATACCCCAGGGTTGTTCCTTAAGAAACACGAAAAGGGTAAGGGGCAAAGTCTGCAGTGAACTGTCCTAGTTCTATCGCTAGCAGGTCCATTCTAGAGGTTCAGAGACCTGCTTCCTTAGACAATTGTGAAAAGCACACAGTCACAATCATTTATAGCATTAACTCCCTCCGTTTCTTGTTTTTATTTTAAACTCTTCCTACCCTGTCAGATTGTTTTCCTGAAACCAGCTCTAAAATTCCTTGCATAAAAATTTCTTTCAGATTA
Source organism: Octomys mimax (assembly GCA_002564305.1). Lineage (NCBI taxonomy): Eukaryota > Metazoa > Chordata > Mammalia > Rodentia > Octodontidae > Octomys > Octomys mimax. The sequence goes on from NDGM011073660.1 coordinate 5,989, forward strand.
CCTTACAGTAAAAGGAAAACCATGTAGTAGAAGGAATGAGGAGCTGTACACGCAAACACAAAATAATACCACAATAAAGAAGACTCACCTGACTAAGTTGTGGTGGACATAAAGAAAACAGTCACCTCTCTGTATGTCTAGAATCGTAACACTATGGAAAAAAGGAGGTCCCAGAATCCCAAGCATGTCCAATTATTCTTGCCTGGTAAATAAGCAAATTCTCACCTGTAAAGAGTGCCTTGCAAAATAGTGTTTAACATTAGCCATCTATCTCCTCCCCTTTCAAATAATTATTTACAGACCAACAATTGTGGTAAACTCAATTTTTCATCTGTGTGTAACATCTTCACTGAAGTATTTCAGAACTTGATTAATACAGAGAAAGGATAATGGATGAAATTATAAAAGTGTGGCTCTTAAGACTACTAGGTAGAAAGGAAAGAGTTGTCAAGAAAGACAGCTTAATAGCAGAAAAAATGTTGATGAGGGAAATATCTCCTCGAGCTCAGAATTGAATTTCCTTGCCAGACAAAATGAAACACGTCTAATTGGCTTTGTTGGTTCTCTATGAGTTTTGGACACAGTCATGGACTGCAAACAATGGAAATAGATAATGGTGAAAGCGTGTTGCTAGAAGTTTGGGACAGGCTGATAATTGGAAATGTAATTGACTACTTATCGGCAACTAGAAGTAAAACTTCCTATGGTTCTATAAAGGGTACACTGGACTCAAGACAAAAGGGAAACCCTAATTTGAGAGGGAGAGTGAAAGCCAAGGAAAGGAAAGGCTGAATGACTTATCAGGTCAGAAGTAGTGGAGGATGCTGTTGTTGATCTGTGTTCGTTGGTATTCAGACAACGAGCCAGGAATAACAAGTGGTAGCATTGTACCAGCAGCTGGGACACAGACTTGCAGCTTATCTGTGGCAACAACTAAAAGGTCATGCTATGGAGCAGGTATGGGAAGAAGACTTGTATAAGGGAAGACAAGGATAGCTCGCCATATACATGCCAAAGTTTGTAAAATACAAGGTTGAGTTAAAAATAGGAGTCATTTTGTGAAGATGATAGCAACACATTTTGCATATCCTTAAATCTCCCATGAAAACATGCAGTGCTATAAAAAATAACAATTATCTGTGGAAAAGATGTGACTATCAAGCACTGGGAGAGTTCCAGTTTATGTTCATTAGAAGGGTTAAGAACGCTATGCCAACTGAATGACTTGCAACTAGCACAACAGAAATTCTTTCTCTTAGATCTGGAGCCCAATGTCTACAATCCAGGTTTTTCAGGGTCAAGCTTACTCTTAATTTCATGGGAAAATACTGAGACTTTCTCCTACATACTGGTGGTTTTACTTATGCCCTGTCATCCAACCGACCTTCTCCTTGCATTTTGTTCATGTAATTCTTTCTCTAGCATGTCCGCCTGTATATAAAACATTATCTTCCAATAAGGAAATTTACGTTGACAGACTAAGAACTCTGCTTACATTCACGTGTGTAAACTTTGAAATTTAACATCTTGTTGAGATGGACACAATTAAACCCACACCACCCAGAAGTTATAGAAGTGCAAGTGAAATGTACAAATTTTTCTTTAGTTACAAATATCAGCATTAGCTGTTTTGCTAGAGGAATCAAAATAACAGGCTTAAAGCATATATTTCTAAATCAAAATTGGTACTTATGTGGAGAACTGGAGAAAGTTAAAGTACCAAACAAATTCTTATTAATTGGGATGTGGTATAATCTAACTAGAAAACTAACATTGATAGGATTTTGAAAGCCGCAAATTTATAGGTGGTATAAAATAGCACTGGATGTTTAGAAAGAATAAAATTTGCTAGATAGTGTAAATTCTTGACCCTAGCAAATGAAAGCTCTCTAAGGGGAAAAATTCTTGCTTTGAAGAGACAATGTTGGGAGTATTATCTAAATTGAGCAGGAGAGAGACATCAGAGGAAAGGAGAGATAGAAGGATAGAACGTGGGGAAGACAATCTGAGGAAGCAAATAGAGTGCTGATATTTTTGCTACTTTTTGGAAACAGCAAAAGAAACTACATCCTTGAAGCTAGGAGAGCTAGTCTATTTTTGAAACCCAGTTAAAAATGCAAAACAACACACATCAAGTATGAGGAAGAAGCAGAAAAGTGCTGCAAGTGAATCCTTTATAACATTATCCATCTAAAAAAAGTAGACCAAGGAGCAAGTTAAGGTCCTTGTGCTTGGGAGAGTTGGTGATGAAAATATGCCCACAGAGCAGAGGAAAGCTGTTAGATCTCAAATAAAAGTTTCATGGCACAGAATTCAACATAAAAGGAAGCCTTTATTTAAAGGTTATTATAATTAGTGAAATGGGACCAGCAGTCTAAAATCAACTGCAGGCACTCAAGGGGACTGGACATTTTCAGAGCTATACTTGGGGACGCCAAGTAATCTCTATTTGTCAGTTGGTCTTCCCAGAGGAAAAGTAAACTTTTTCATCTCTTCCTCACAGAAGGTGAGAACACTGTTAAAATGAGTTGTTCTCACAATTAGGGAGAGACTGGGCCATTCACTGTCTTCAGACAGGATTGCAATGTGAAGGTTCAAAGTCACTGACTGCTACTCTCTGAGATGGAAAGAGTGGCACTGAAAATTTAAAATGATTTCATCTCAAAGAACGTTAAGTATTTCCTGCTTTCACTTAATTAGGAGCCTAAAATATGCTAATAGTGTGAAAATAAAAGTAGGAAGCAAGAAGGCTGGTGTTTTGGAGAAGGGGAGGGGCTTTCGCTACTGACAGCGTGTTAGCAATGGCATATGAAGGTCTTCTCATTCAGCTCAAGAGCAAGAAGAATCTTACTAATATTTCTCCCAAACTTTTCAACTTTGAGATTAAAACATCTAAATACATATAAATCTACTAAACATTGGGAACTAAGAAGTAAACACATTCCATTAGCAAGAGATTTCATAAAAACGATAACCCAAGAGATTTATCAACTGAAACATGATTAACTAGAAAAGATAACTTAGAAAATTGAGGTCTATAAAATTAATAGATGAAGTTACTAACATTCATACATACATGGAACATAGCTGGCTTACTATTATAGTGAGGCAGGATACTTAGAGACAGCAACATTAAAAATTCAAATACTTTGTTATGAAATTAATGAGGTAAAGAAGAAAATTCAACATTTATGGGTTCCATAATATAACAATGCTAGTTCTAAAAGCTAAGCCAAGTAGATATTTAAAATTTTAGAAAAAGATTTATACTTAAGAGCTGTAATGGTTGATCCATTGTGACAAGCCACTAGGCTAAGAAGCTTAACTCAGTAGCTCAGCAGTCCACATCCTACAGTGTAGAGGACATGCCCTAGAGTGACTGTTTATGCACCAAGATGTAGTAATGCTTGCTTTGCTGTTCAACACCAGAAGTTCAACTAAGTGACTCAGCAGAGGATCAGGGTCCTCACTTTGTAAACATCCCACACTGTGCAAGAGGAGGGCAAAGAGATGACGCGAGTGTTACATCTACCCTGAGGTGTGTAGCCTGCATAGCGCATGAGGGAGAAGAGAGGCTTGATCTCCCCACTTTTTTGTTCCTGTTGCTTTTGCTGTCTTCTGCCACCAAGAACTATTGCCACAGTTAACTGCATTGCCACCCTACTTTGAGCTAGCTGAGGTGACTCGGGACTGAAATTTCTGCAAACTACAAGCTACATAAATCTTTCCTTCCTTTGAGTTTGAGTGTTGCGTATTTCATCTCAGTAATGAATGAAAAGTAACTATGACCAGATGATTTACCATATTATTGATGATTGCAAAATAATTTTTAATACTTTTATTGAAAACAAATAGCAATGAGACAATTTCAAAACCAATCACTAGGACAATTTCAATAATTAATACATTGCTTATTGCTGTCTTAGTGGTCATTCATTGTACAAGATGCAGGCATGGTATCCTATCCACAAACACTATTAGAACAAATCTTTCTGTTCATTGAATTAAGAGAACGTAGCTATGTATCTATCCTAACTACTTTGAATATACAGATACAAAATGGTCATTTGTTTGTATCCCTTTTTTTTGTTTAGTTTTGTCAGAGAATGGTATTCCACTGTCATTTAAATACTGTAGGTGTGTGAGTTCAGCAAAATATTCCAATATAGTCCCAGTAGTCCATAATAGTAGTGGCTTATCCATAGGACTGGCAATGTCAGAAGTTGTTGACTTG
>NDGM011073665.1:0-13429 GCA_002564305.1 Octomys mimax
TACGTACACATTATGTCATAATTTCATTTTTCACCTCATTTCCCTCCTCTTTTCCCCCCTTCCCTTTCTCTCTTGGTTTCCTTCCTATATGATAAAATTCTATCTACTTCCTATTGTCTGCCTTTTATTTTGCCTTTTATTTGCACTTTGGATTTCCCATATAAGGGAAAACGGACAATAATTAAGTTCATGTGTCTGAGTTATATCACAACATTACGATCTCATGATGCATCTGTTTTCCTACAAATGCCTTCAATTTGTCCTCCTTTATGGCACAGTGTCATTCCACTTTGTGTCAATATCAAACTTTCTTTTCCCTTTCATCTGTATGGTAGACATCGAGGTTGCTTCAAATTTTGCTTCAAGGACCATGATGCTATGGACATGAGTATGAATGTGTCATGCAGCATGGTGACCTCAGTTCTCTTGAGAAGAGACCTAAAAGCAGAACAGCTGGTTGAATGCAATTTACGACATGGAGACTTTCTTTTTGGATTATAGCTATTTGGGCTTTGTATACCTCTCATATCTGTATGCTTATTTCTTTCCCTATATTTGAGATGTCCTCTACTATTATTTCTGTAAATTTATGCCATTTTTGCTGTCATCTCATTTTTCATTTATTTCAGTTATTCTTAGATTAGACTTTGTGTTCCCTAGCAGCTGTAGACCCATTTTTGATGTTCTTTTGTTATTTTTAAGATCACATTGAGTAGGACGTCTCTGAGCCCATTCATATGTCCTAATTTTTAAAATCTGCACTCACATGGTTCATTTCGTCTGCCCGTACTTTCAATACAACTTAATCTCCTGGATTTCTAATTGAAATCTTTTCAGGGATTCTAATTCTTTGCTAAACTGGTCATTCAGATTTGTATCATTTTGTTTAGTGCAGCTAACACATCCTGGATTGATTTCCGCCTTGGTTTACTGGTCTACCCATCAATTGGCCGCAAACATACCCGGAGCTGTGCTTGGTTAATAGATTTCCTCATCCATTCAAGTTGACACATTGTGCTTAACAGTTACCAAGGGAAGATGAGTAGGCAGCCTGAGATGACTTAGTCTTGAGTTTTATATCACACAGCAAGGATTTCAATTATTTGTATTTTAAACCAAAACCAAGAGCACGTTAGTATTGCTTTCTCTTCACCATCCTCATCCTCGTGCACACCACCATCACTGCCTGCAGTAAAGCATAGAGAACAATCCTGCTCTGTCCTGGGGCCCTAGTATCATCTCTTTTCCCCAGGGCAATTTTCTTACTCAGAATTGTTACAGGTCAGGAAGAATCATGAGAATTGAACTTAATTAGTTTTCAGCTGGTGCACAGAGATGGCACACACCAGGCCTTGGAAGAGTTACTTACACCAGTCTACTTTTCTTGATATGCTACACTTGGGTACGTGATGGAACAGTAGTTTCCTATTGAATAATGATCCTTCTTATCCAGGGGACTTTAAAACTCTCAATTCCCAGTCTGTATTCCAAACTTATTCACTGAGTCTTCTACTCAGGAACTAGGGACACATTTGTAAGCTCTCAAGTAGGCCAAATGCTGGCCAAGTTTCGACAGCATTATGCTACACTTATAGCCTGGTATGAGCTCTATTTTGCTTCTCCCAAATTTACCTATTGAAGTTATCCCAGAATCTGTGAAGCTGAATATATTTAGAGATAAGGCCTCTAAAGGGGTGATTAACTTACAGTGAAGCTATTTGGGTGGTCCCTAATGCAATCCGGTTGGTGTCTTTTTAAGACCAAGAGACTTAGATAGGAGATCTGAAATGCACAGAGAACTGACCATCTGAACACGCCCAGGGCAAGAGGCCGTGTGCAAGCAGAGAGGGCTCAGAAGAACTTAAAACTACCTCTTTTGGGTTTAAGACCACGAGAAAATAAACTTTCTTTGTTTAAAATACCAACTTTTGAAGCTACCAGGTATACTGTTATGGCAACTGGAAAATTAAGGAAAGGCTGAAATTCAATACAATATACTGGATCAAATGGCATTAGAATATTTAGTCTAACAGCAAAAGTGAAGATTTTAGCAAATTGAAGGTTTATCAGCAACAACAAATTGAATGACCTAGGAATTACCTCCGCTAGAACTGGAATATACAATCACAGGCCAGTGTGATCCCTTGCTCATTCTTGCCAATAAGGTCTTATTAGAAAACGCTGTCACATTCACTCAGTTATTAATATCTATGTCTGCTTTCAAAAACAATGGAAAAGTTGAATAGCTGAAAACAGAAACTGTTTTGTCCATATAGCCTGTTATTTATAGTCTGGCCCATTACAAAAAAAAAATTGTTTCTTTCATATTATGATATAAACTATGACAACAGAAGTATTGTTTAGCAAAATGCTATCAATAGAACTTTCTACAATTATCAAAATAGTCCGTATCTGTGCTGTTAACGTATGCTACTAGATAAACTTAAATCTTCATATGTAAATAATGATTTTCAACTAAAATTAAAATGAAAAACTCCATTCCTCAGTCTCAGCTACATTTTTTTCCTTGTGTATTTTTCAAGACAACACTATCTCAGATACGTTACTGAAAATGGTTCTTTTATTAATTTTGTTGAGAACCAAATATCAATGAGAAAGTTTCAAAATCAATTAATACAAATCTTTCTTTTCATTGAATTGAGAGAAAGTAGCTGTATATCTATCCTTATTTTGTATATACAGATATGAAATGGACCTTCATTTGTATCCTCATTTTGTTTAGTTTTAAAACTAAATGATGGGTATTCCATTGGCATTTAAATATTGTAGGTGCATAAATTCAGCAAGATAATCCAATATAGTCCAGTAGTCCATAATAGTAGTGGGTTATCCGTAGGACTGGCAATGTCAAAAGTTGTTGACTTGAGCCTTTTATAGCTCAGCATATTAATATGGCTTTACTTGGGACCCTTCAGCTACATTTTAAGTTCACAATAGCCAACCAGGTAACTGGGGGCTACCACAATGAACAAAACAGGCCTAATTTTACCATTGTGTTCTATGTCCCATTCAGCACAGGCAAATAATGATTTTCCCAAGAAAATAGATGCTAAATTAGTAAATGAGAGAATTAGAGAGGAAGAATGACACTTGAAATTTATCCACATGTAGGGATTACAATTATTCTCATTTAGTCATATTTCAAACCATATTTCTTTGGTAGGCAGAATTAAAAGATGTGCCCCCTGCCAAGATTCCCACATCCTGGCTAGTCAGCACTAATGTAGGTGCTATTGTGAAAAATTTTGCAGTGACATCAAGAATCTAAAAGCAGAAAAATTAAGTTGAAATACACATCTGAGCTCAATCTAATTGATTGAACTTTTACCTTTTATTTATTTCATTTCATTTATTTATTTGGTACAGGGTCTCATTTTTTAACTCGGAGTCATAGTGATCTTGTTTTCTGCCTCGCCAGCTCTGGGATTACAGGCATGTGCCAGCATGCCCAGACTCAGTTGCAGGCTCAGCAATCCCCGGGGGCGGGGTCAGCTCAGCATGCAGAACCAGGGATCGAACCCTGGTCCCCATGTTTGCCAAAACAGGCACTTAGTCCACTAAGTTATCTTGCAAGCCCTTGATTGAACTTTTAAAGATGAAGGAATTTCTCTGGTTGAGTCAGTAAAGAAATGTTGTTTAAGAGGAATGATGGAAAGATAAGGCAAAGGGGAAAGATCAGAGAAATCAGAAGGGTAAGGATGACTTCTGGACCCACTACTGCAGCATGAAGGACCTCACAAGCCTTTCAAATGAAGGTGGACTGCAAAAGCGGAGTGTGACCATCAGCCATCAGCTCATGAAGGAGCAAGAACCTGAGTTCTACAATCACCTAGCACCAAATTCAACCAATAACCTGGATGATCCTGGAATCTAATGCCCTTCTGGAGGCTTCAGAAAGGTTTGCAGCTGTGCTGTGAGACTGCAGGCAGAGGACCAGCTGAGCCCCAGTTACTTCAACTTCTGAACCTAGGAAACTATGCGATAACCAGTGCTTGCAGCTGCTATGTTTGCAGTCAGGTGTCACTTAGCCACAATATAAGCATCAAGGCTCAAACAATAAAAATGTATTTCTAAGAATTATTATAAATAAAGCCTGAATAATAATGTACTTGAGAAGGAAATAAGCCTTTGGCCCTCTCCAGATATTTCTCTGGGAGGGATCTATGGAAAGCACAAGTAGTCAGTATGTGTGAGATGATGTTGCCTGACACAAGAACACATCTTCGGATCCAGGAAACTAAAGTAGATTTGGCTGTGCTGCACATGGCAGATTTCAATAGGATAACACAAGGGTTCATATGGGAAAATTACACACAAGGAGCTATCAAAATAACTGAAACTTTAAATGGAAGACTTCATTACAATAAAGGACACCTTGTCGCTAATCCCCTGCAAGATATTCAAGAGTCCCCGTCACTTTTCCCATCATTTTTATTATCACTTCACTGCTGACCACATTTGCCTGATTTTTCAACCCATAGTATGCCCAAAAAAGTAGCATCTGACAAATTCTTTTCAAATGCCTTTGCAGCAGTGATGAGTGTTTAGAAATATAAAAGGATTAAAATAGAATGATTTTGAAGTAGAGGTGATAATACAATGGCCCATAAATCTCCTCCAAGAGTGTGCATAGCTCCCTCAAGGATGACGTTGAAACTATAGCTGTCTTCTCTCAGCTCTGTGTCCAGTGCTTTTCCATCTTCCCATCTCAAGCTTTCTAATATTTCTTAATGTTTACACGTTTTGTATAATTCTTATGTAACTTGGAAATTACTATTTAGTAGGGAAATGATAGGGAACTTTTATAATTCATTCTCAGAAAAGAACACCAACCTTTGTACAATAGTTTCTTATATATTTTCAAAGCTCTCTTTTAGTTAGATTTAGCCAGTAATCTAGATCATTAATACAATTCATAATATGTACTTTGATTTTTTGTCCAGGTTGTCTTAAGGAGATATATATATACATATTCCACTCAAGTATCTTTTTTTGGATATATTGAATTGGATAAGCTTGAGTAAAGAAACAAGGGACTAACTTACCTACAAAATAAAAAGTGTATGCTCTTACTAATAGCACATACAAAAATGAAGTCATATTCATAAAATTGATAATTCTGTCAATGTACCCGAAACCAAATTTTTTGTGGATCACACACACACACACACACACACACACACACACAGCCACATTAGTAACTGGGTCATTAATGAAGTTAGTAAGAAAAGATATTCATGTTTGCTGGAGAACCATTTCTCAAAGTAGAGTCCACAAAATACTCCTTCAAAATAAACATGAAGTGCTCCTCCCCTGGTGCAACTCATACCTGGCTAACTTCGTGAAACTCCACACACAGGCTGTGTCTTGTCCTTAGAAAATTGCAGATAAAGTCAACACATTGAAAGTTCTGGACAGTCTTTAAGGAAATGAAATTCTAAAATGCAGTTGAATCTGGAGCTTTTCTACACCTATATGTTTAAGGGATCCATTTCCATAGAGTGACCATGAATATCTCAGAGAACCAGCCTTATACAGAAAAGCTTCTACAAGAGCAATCCTATGAACTCACAACTGCATTTCCAGTTTTAAGTTCTACAAAATAGCGAGTGTTTTCCTCTTACACATGTTCTGGATACGTGTATGTTATGGTTTGTATCTAGCTGTCCCCGCAAAGCCTCCTGTAAATCATGGGGTGGTCTATGCTTGAGGAGCAGCGCGTGGCTCAAGGGGCAGGGCCAGAGGGCCAGGGCAGGCTTGAGAGGCAGGCCCAGAGAGACGTGAACCATTAAACTGACAGCATGCGCCTCCCTACACTCCACCCCCAGGCCTGCTGGCCCTTCTTGAAGGTATGGAGCGGATCATCCTGGACACGTTGCCCACCAGCCTCTCTTCCACACGCTGTAGCGCAGGACGGCAGGGTCTCAAGGTCTTGCTATGTAATTTAGGCTGCTTTAAACTATGAAACCTCCACTAACTGTGAGCTAAATAAACCTTTCCTTCCCTAATCTTGAGTGTCAGGTTTTTGTCCCAGCAATGAGAAAAAAGTAACTAAAATTGTGTATGCTCTGCATAAGCTGTTTTAATTAATATATCTAATGTGTGAAACCAGTAGGGGTTCCTAAACTTAAGTAACTTAAATGCAAATGGCTGGCTGTTCATCCCTATCCCTGCTGCCCCTTTTCTGGCCCTGTCTCTGTCTTCCACGCACACATAACCAAGGGGAGAGAGGGTCAGAGCTCAGCGACTGAAGAGAATGTGGCACATGGTGAGCTCATGAACGAGGCCTATGAGCAGAGCCCTGAGTTTTGTACAGGCTTTGGCAGAGGAACTTCTAAGAGAAAAAGGACAAGGAACATCAAAGGGAAAGATGAGAGTCTGACTTCTGCAATTGTTTTGAAGTCAAGGCAATAATGAATGCAAAGCTTGTAATAGAGTGGATCTTATATAATATGGGCATATAATGACAGTTATTGTTATTGTTAGTATTATTATTGTTTATTGACAGGAGAATCTCGTTCTCATTCTTCACCCCACTTTCAGCCAAAAGAAAGAAGCAGCCAGGACACGCCCACCCTTCTTACAGACTCCGGCAGATGCCCATGGCCCCCTCACCCCCACCCTTACGGGTTTCCCCCAGGACCTAAGGGCAGCTGACAGCTGGGGCAGGGCCTGAGCTCTGCAGCCACGTTGCCCTTGGGCAGACTGCATCCCGAAGACCCTCACTGCCAGCACCCCACTAGCTACCTGTGTCCAGGCACAGAAGTGCCGTGCTCAGGCGCCTCCTCACTGGCTGTACTGCGCTTCCTATTTCTGCTCACCATGGAAACTGGAGCACGGATGCCTTCTGTTTTCTTTCTCAGGAAAAGTCAACAGTCCACAGCTATGTAGCTGACTGTGCCCGCTGCCATCAATGCCTAGAACAGGGAGCGGAACAATAAGTGCGATGCTTGAGATATATGCATATTCTGAAACCCAGGTTTTACAGCAACTTGCAGAGTGAGCCTCTGTTTTACTCATCTGTAACAATGAAAGTCCATAACAGGCCCCAGGGTTAATTCAGAGACTCACTGGCAGAGTCATCTTGCTGAGTTACTGTGAGCTCTTTCCTAAGATCGAAAGGAGTCTGACATGAGTCACAGAACCACATGTTGTCCCAGAGTGGCAAGGCCGAGGTGATTGCCCTCTTCTACAGCTCCTCTCATAATTTCTTCAATCCCCAGCCAGAGGGAGGTCAGGTAAGAAGAGGCTGGAGAAGCGAGCATGCAGCGTTTCCAGCCTCTGCAGAGGAGCATGAGCCAGGCCACCAGAAAAAAGCAAGGTAGACCTTGAGAGTCCTTATGAAGGTGAAAAAGTTCACCAGAAGCAGTGGAGGGAAAGATAAACAAAGGGAGGGGGATAAAATATGAATCCCAGACCACAGGAGTCCAGGCTCTACATCCTATTATTGCTTCCTCTGATTCTCCTTTGCTACGCTGTTTCATCTTTCCCTCAGCTGCCCTGGGTGTCCATGACAACCACTCACTGCATATTGTTCCCTGGAAATTCCCCTTGGCTGAACGGGGCTGATTCTGCTGGACAAGCCCAGAATCTGCATTATCCATAGCCTGCAACCACTGAACCAAGAGCTCAGTGCTGACCTCCACAGCAAAGGAGAAGCAATCTGTCATGCTGCTAATCCTCCATAGTTCATCCTCGGATAAGGCAAGATAGGGCATCAGTGGACAACAAGCTTGGTTTAGCTTCTTCCACTGCCTTTGCCAGTTTTCTGCTCTTCCTTGCAGAATTCTGCTGGGAACCCTTCCTTAATCTTATGCTTGGATAAGAATCCCTATCTCAGATTCTAATTTGAAAAGATCTGATCTAAGAAAAAAAAAAGTCAGAAGCATTAAACTAATAATTGGGGACTTGAATTAGTCCTGGAATAAACATTCTATACAATTAAGGGGAACATATGCCCCTTGATTATGAGCTACAAGAAAGGAACAGAACAAAAACTTTAGAGAGCGGGAGAAGGAGGAGGGGAAAGACAGAGAGAGAGAGTCCAAGATGGGAAGAGATCAAGGGGTATTCTTAAGACTCTGCTTCCGTGGTTCTAAATGGACTTGTTCCAGAGCTGTAATGTTTCTCATTGCAAAATCCTTGGCAAGCATTTGCAAGGCTACTCTCTGCCAGAAGCCCACAGCTTGCATGTGTGCTTTGGTGTCTCGTGCGTAACTCTGAAGAACACATTCTTCTTTCCACACTGCCCACTCACAGTCACCAAAGATCAAATTAATAATACAAAATTTATATTCACTAAGAGTGTTTCAAAGGTATGATTTAGATCCAGGAGTGAATAGAGGGCCTTGAAGGCACTTAAATTCTAGGAACCTACATATAGACTTTAAAAGCACCTGTGTTTGACGGTTTGATGCCCATTGACCCAATTCCATAATGATGTTTAGAATATCCATGAAAATTCTGTCTGGCCACTGAATCTACGACAATTGGTAGGGCTTGAGGTCACAGAGGTTGTATTTGTACCAAGGAAAGACAGATAGAAAAGAGGCATATACTGCTATTATATAAGCATTTACAGTTCATAGCTGCACATTCCTATATAATGCATTCGCTAGAAATCCAGAGAAGTATGACTGTTATTCATGGTCTAAGAAGTCTTGAACAAATTCTATTGTTTGAGAATGTAAAACTATAATGAACTTATTTCATGTCATCTCTCCCAGTCTAGTGTGATAAAAACATGCAACAACAAAATTTGGGTTGGCTACTTGCACCAGAAACAAAGAGCAAAAATAAAAATAGGTACTAGGAAATAGGGTCATAAAGCTTTCTGAAATGGGAAGGGCATGAAGAGGTGGAGGGAGGGAGGGAGGGAGGGAAAGGGAATGAAAAATAAATTAAGGTGGGGTATGTATGTGCATAACTCCACACAAGGAACGCAAGCATCATGTGTGGCAAACATGTACCAAAAAAAAAAAAAAAACATTAAAATGCAAGAAAAGAGTAAGAAAGAAAAAAGAAAGGAAGCAAACAAGGGTAGCTGGAATTTATGTACTGACATACTTATCTATGTAGGTAATTGTGAAACCCAAGGACAGAGGAACAAGCTTTGAGCAAAAAGAAAAAAGCAGCAACAAAAATAATATTCACTTGTTTCATTCACAGGTAGTCAGGAAATGTGATATTTAAACTTACAATGTGAATACCTTGTTCCAGACTTCTCTAGTGTTTTTGGATAGCAACCTTTTCACTGTCTCTTCATCTGGTCTTCCCTTCTTGCATATCTCTATTTAAAAAAAATCCCCCCTTTAGATAGGAATATCAGTTCCATTGGATTAAGCCTGAACTCAAACTCATGTTAGCTTAACTAGCTAGATAAAGACTTTATCTCCAAATAAGGCCATATTATGATATTCTGGTGGTTAAAATTCAGCACATGAATTTGTTGGACACAAATCAACCCATCAAAGATGTGATTAGACAAAGTGGAAGAATGCTGTTTATTTGTGTCCATCCTAGGCTGTATGTTATTTTAAAAAACATGTTTTTAATTCTAGAAATAGCATCTATCCAATAATGTTACAGTGCATTACAAAAAGACAGAAATTGCCTTTCTTTTTGCTTGTTTGGTTGGTTTTTAAATCTATGGTTTTAGAACATTGTCTTGAATGTAATAGAAAATATTAACCAGGGACATTTTGGCTTCAGTTCATACAAAGCTTGCTAACGGAAGGCTCTCTATAAGGATTTCTATAATCTTCCCCAACAAGAAGGATGAAAGCAGGAAGAGATAGGATTGAAGAATTTAGTTCCACAGTTCATGCACCACATACCTTGAACAGTTATCTATTTATCTATCTATTTATTTATTATTCATTTATAGAATGCCATTGCCATCCACTGGCTGCCTCCACATCACTCCCAAATGCCTGCTTCACCTTCAGGTGCTACATGGTCCTATGGCCAAGTCCAAAATGAAAAAAGCAGGAAAGGTCAAAAGAGTTTCCATTTTCAACATGGAGTCAAACTTTTCCAAAATCCTTACACCCACCTGCATCTGCAGTCCTCATTTCAGGCAGTCAGGGTTGTCTCCAAAGCCCTCCACTCAAGAAAAATAGGAAATTGAATATTTTATAGCTTCTATCTTTAATAAAGGAAAAAATTGCTCTCGTATTACAAAGAAGAGAGGAAAGATAATGTCTTCCAGAGACAACTCTCCATAAATATTTAATAGGTTAACATGCCTAACCACAGTGATAGCAAGTCAGTGATTTAACGAGTACCCGTAATTTCCTGAGCGCATCCCCTAAACTCCACACGATAGCTCTTCCCTTAATATTAGATATTTGGCACTATGACAAGTCAAAGCACAAAAGTTTAAACAGTACTTCCAGTTTAGTTTGATTCTTAATTTAGAATTTCTGGAAAAGTAGTGTAAGCAGAGAATCAAGAATGATTCAAGATATCGTATAACAAAAAATTAGAGACAAGAGTAGTGCGATTTTTCTCATTTCTCTATTGGAGACATTACTGTCATCATGGTCTTGTTCTGCTTTGCTGTCACTGACTTAGCTTCCTAATGTGCGCACTATTTTTTCCTAACAGAATAGAAATCTCCTGGAGACCAAAGGATGGAATTTTACCACCAGTGCCTCAATCGGGTGATTTTTACACCGCAGGACATGCTTAGAAAAGCTGGGAAAGAGTTTTCATCAGCGCAGGTTGGGTTGAGGGAGTGCTCTACAAGTTTCTCATGCACAGAAATGTCAGGGCTCCCCAAGAATATGGAGACTTCCTGCCAAAGTGAGTTCCAAGCAGACTCGACGTTCTGGAAATACTTGCCTACCGTAATGGAAATTAATACGATGCTGAAGTTCAGATTTCTACTAGCGGCTCAGCACTGTTGAGAGGGCTTCAACTAGATACAAAATTAAGCTGTGAAGTTCTGACAGAAACGCTCAAATGAGTGCAGATAACACATCTATGGCAGTTTTGCCGAGAACATCTAAGAGAGATAATGAAGTAGTTTAAAGCACTTGCCATCAACAATTTCAGGAAATTAGAAAGGGTGCCAGGAGACCAACCATATGGCTGCAGAGGGAGGTGAAATGCCCAACTTCCCCAAAAGATGAGGAAAGGAGACCTACGGGGGGTGTTCGCTCCTCCAAAAGCTCTTTCATTGCTAAGGCTCTTACCCCGGGAGGGCACGGAAGTAGCGTTCAGATCTCCCAACTTGACCAAGTGCCCCCTGGCATTTTCAGTTTCCAGTGGAGGATGAAAAGGCTATGTCACGCTTTCTGATGAGTTCTTTCGTTTGTTTGTGACTTTCTTAAATTGGGAAAGAAAAAAATGAAAGGAGCAGAGAGGAGACACGCTTCGCTCATTTTGTGTAAGTCTTTGGCCAGAGGTTCTCCTGAAACTTAGCGCTAGCTCACTCATGATACGGTACAACTGGATCATCATTATACTTACATACCATCTGTTCTCTTCCTTTCCTCACTTGAATTTTAACTATTTTCATCTGAAGTGATACACATTTGTGAAGAAAATCCCAAGCATTTTTTGGTGTAGGAAAACTTGCAGACAACTACTTTTCAGAGTACTGCAAGATAGAAATTCAGTTAACACACACTTATCTTCCTCGTTTGAAGCTGATTTTTTTTCTCTCTTGGTGCTGGTATCTGAGAAGTTCATTAACTGCACACTTTACAGTTTTGATGTTCTTTTCTCCTTAACTATGCTATTTGCATTGAGGCATATATTCAGGATAGTTGGAATGGTGCCAGTTTGTGAAGCTTGGTATCTGAATTTCTCATCATCAGAGATGATGAATTCTGCCCCATGCTTCACATTCTGTCCCTTGATACACATCAACTCTCTGCCAACATTCCTTGCCACAGACTGATCTTTCTCAACCAACTTTAAATAAAAAGATAAGACCAGGAAGTATTGCTATCTGGTCCTGCTTTGTGTTGCAATTTTTTCCTCCCTCCCCCCCAAAAAGCCATTATTTTTTAGTTGAGATTAGTATTTCTAATTGTTGCATTCAGTAATAAAGATGTGGATGAACTGCAGCAGAAAGCACTAAATCCAGTGTGTTACCTGACTAGTGAGCAGATAACGCAGTAATAATTCGTACACTATGTTGAACTTTATGCCTGCTAGGTGTTACTCTAAGCACTTAGGAAGTGTTATCCAGTTTGTGCAATCAAACATTTTAAGAACCAGGTGTGGTAGTGCATGACAATAATCCTAACACTTAGGAGGCTGAGACAGGAGGATCGGTGCTAGTTCAAGGCCAGCTTGGGCTACATAGTGAGCCTCTGTCTCAAAAGGAGAAAGGGAAAGAGAAAAGAAAAATAGCTATTTAAGAAATGGCTATTAATATTTTCAGAAAAGAAATACTGAGATTTAGTACAACTAAAACAACTTTATTTGTTTTTTTTTTCTCATTTTTCCTAACAGCTAAGTAAAGTCTAATCATCTCATGTGATATAAAGTTTTCTGCATGGTTAGCAATGGTTATGTCATTATCTTAAAGGATCTGCCTCATAAGATAAGATGAGCCTGGCCTTCCTCTCTCCCCCAGTAGGAAGGGCAAGCCCAGTCTCCTGGGAATTAATGAGAAAATGCCCCTTAAGTCAAGAACAGACTGTAATAAATTACAAACTGAAACATGTATATGGGTGTAAAACCCTGAATTCAAAATGGTAAGGTTATAGATTCTTTTTCACAAAACCACTACTAGACCTCACAGTACTTACAGAAAAATCACTAGACATAATAGTCCTTATTTTATTTTCTGAAGCTATGAATTTAATAAAACTTGAAGATTATTAAACAGAAAAATGTGTGTTTTAATGATCTAAAAGCAAACTATACAAAAAAGAAAGCAAGTAACCTACTAAATAGTAATATTTATAAATCATATATCAGGTAAGTGGTTAATATCAGAAATTTCTAAAGAATTCATCTGACTCAACAACAAAATAATTTATTCATAAAATGGAAGCAGGACTTGAACAGGCATTTCTCAATGGAAAGAATACATATTTTTAAAAAACTGTAAATCAAATCACAATATCACTTCACCTCTAGTAGAATAGCTGTTATTTAAAGCAAACAATACAACCACCACAACAAAAATAGAAAATAATAAATGTTGAGGATGTGGAGGAATTGAGATCTTCACTTATTATTGGCAGATACTAAATTTTTGCAGCCATTCAGCAAAGCAGTGTGAGGTTTCTTCAAAATATTGATAACAGAATTATAGTACTGTCTATCCATTTTACTTCTGGCTACATATGCAAAGTAATTGAAAGAAGGCATTTAAGAGAGATGTACATGGGGCTGGCGAGATGGCTCAGTGGTCTAAAGCACCTACTTGGAACAAGCTGAACTA
>NDGM011073674.1:0-12885 GCA_002564305.1 Octomys mimax
TTTTGTGGAACCGGGGATTGAACTCAGATCCTTGCATTTGTCAGTCAAGCGCTTATCCTACTGGGTCATCTCCCCGGCCCCCAAAGACTTAATTTAAAATCAGATGTGCGAAGTTTAAGTCCTGGGTCTGTCAAGACCTGAACAAGCTGCTTACGGTTTGGATGCATCTTCTGCACTATGTACACAAGTGACATTAAAAAAAAAAAAACCTGTCAGCCCTGAAGGCTTCCAGTTACCCATGGGAAGCTGTGCTCCTAGTAGGTCTTACAGACAAAGAGGAAAGTGTTTCCCACATCAGCAAGGAGTCCTTTCAGACAAAGAGAAACAATATACTGAGAGACACACAGACCATGAAATCTTCAGAAAGTCACCCTTGAAGAGAAGTTCAGATTAACTTAGAAAGCTCCACAAACATATTACGTTGTACTATTTGATTTGTAGACATTAACTGACTAGGGAAAAGTCTCCAGAACAAAAAGAGTGTTTTACAAACTGTACTATTTCAGGACTATTCTGATATTTACCCATACATCTATTGTACAGTCTGAAAAAGGAGTATAGTACCATCTAAAAATCCCAGAGATATAAACTTGAAACCAGCAATTAATGGAATTACACCCAAATAAGTGAAGCATAAGAAAGAAGAGTCAGAAATATGCTTATTAGGGCTTGGGGAGATAGCTCAGTGGTGTAAGTGCCTACCTGACAAGCACAAGGACTGGGGTTTGTTCCCTCATACCTCATGCTGTGCCAGCCCCAGAACCCCAGGTGTGCCATACTGGCTGCTGAAATCAGGCATAAAGGCACATGCCTGTAATCCCAGCACTGGGGACCCTAAGACAGGAGGATCACTATGAGTCCAAGCTGTCTAGCAAGACCCTCTACCAAATAAATAAATAAATATTCTGATCAGAGAATAGGATACTGAGGAAACAGGCGTGGTCTAATTCTTACAAGGAATTGTAGACCAATGTGAAGAGTAGTTTGGATTTCCCCTTAAACTCAAAAGAACTGAAAGCACAATTTCAAGCAGAAAATAAAATTCCACCACAATTTTTGAAAAGCAATTCTTGCAAATATGTCTTAGACCTAATTTGGAAAGCAAATTAATGGGAATAATAGACATTTGTTATTTGTTATGGTTTTTGTCTAGTTGTCCCCCCAAAGCCTTATGCAATCATGTGGCAGACTTCTAGCATTTGTGATTAACTCATGACTGAGTAAGGATTGTGGGTGTGAGTGCTGCTGGGATTATGGGTGTGAGTGCTGCACCCAGCTTGGGTGGAGCCTGAATGAACATCAGGGAGACAGCCTTGTTGTCTGCAGCTGCCGTTGCTGCTCCTCCTCCTTTTGCTCTTGCTGTTTTGCTGTTTTACATCACCATGAACTGCTGCCCTCTGCCATGTGCCAGTCTGTCTTGGAGCCAGCTTTGTATGGACTGAAACCTCCACAAACTGTGAGCTAAATAAACCTTTTCTTCCTTCATTTTGAGTGTCTGGTATGTCCCAGCAATGAGATAAAAATTACTGAGACATAATTTTAGTGAATTATGTGAAGAGTGAATATGAAACTGACCCCCAATTTCTGACTTAGGCAGCTGAGTGCAAAATACTGCTATTACCTAAGGGAGAAAATATAAGAGAAGTATGCTGTGATCGGTGGGGTAGGAACTGACAACGAGTTTAATTTTATACGTGTATTTCATAGTGGATTCCTACGGGACATTTAAGTAGAGGCAATTATAAATACATATCTCAAAGTCACACAAGAAATACAAGCTAGAGATACAAAAACGAGACCCATAAAATTAGAGATAGCAGTAAAAGCTTTGGGAAAAAGTGAGCTCATTTACAGTGATATGTAAAATGAAGGGATATGGGCAAGCACAGGAAAAAAGAACTCAATTTCTGAATTGGGCAGAGAAGGGACTCTCAAAGAAGTAGGAAGAAGAATAAGCCTGGGGTGGATAGATCCGACATCTGAACGAGAATACAGACAGACGCAGGCCACATGGGAAATGCTTCATGGAAAGAGGAGTTGGATACTTTCCCCGTAGCCCAACAGGGGAGAAGAGTTCCGTTTGGCCCAGCTAGTTCCCTCTAAGTATCTTCCCAGAAGAGTTAGTCATCATACATAACTGATACACACTCATACTTATCACAGAATAAGGTCTCGGGGAAAGGCCGTATGTCCATAACAGACGGAAGGATAAAAATGACCATGCATTTCTCTACAACAAAGCACTACTCTCCCATCAAGAAGGATAAACTTGAGGCATCTTTAGGTAAATGAATGGACCTGGAAACCATAATCTTAAGTGAAAGAAATCAGTCACACAAGTTTAAATGTAGCACTACTTCTCCTACATGAAAAACACAAAGTGTAAATAAGGAGCTGAAAAAAGATAGATATTAGGAACTGGAAAGGTCTTAGAGGTAGGCATAGCGAGCAAAGGATATTCTATATAAAATGCATATTTTTCACAGAAAGGAGGGTTGAGCAGATGAAGACTAATTAAGGATCTAGGAAAAGCTTCAATGAAAAAAAAGGAAATGACAAAAAAAAAAAAAAGAAGTGGCAATAAATAGACTAATTAGATTTCTTTCTTTGAGACAAAGGCTGACCCACTTCATTAATAGTGTCAAATTTAAGAACCTCGAATAAAGGTCTTCCTTTTGGTACTCTGTAAACACTGATTCTATCTATTCTAATAACAGAAAAGACAAATATCTTGCTCTTCTCTACTAAAAAGATAAAGTATGAAGACAATATTTTCATAAAACTCAGTAGTTAACAGCAGAGACAAAATTTGGTTCATTTCAGCTTTTTGCTTAGAACTGAATTTTCAATAAGAATGTAACGAGATGTGTGAATCCACTAATTTGATTATGAAAACTGCTCAACTACCATGCCACTGGATGATAAAATCAAAATCAAAATATATGCAATCACTATGTGTTATGTTGAATAAGACAGAACTCTAGGAAAAACACAAAACTTCAAAGATCAAAAGGAGCTACCAGAAGTAGACCTTAGGAAAAAAATGTCATGAACTGTAATAGAAACCAGAATAAGCCTTCCAAGGCAATGTCATGATAATCATGTAGTGCCCGAAAATAATAACAGAACTTTTATTTAATCTGTATGTCAGCAGCTGTGGAAGCTGTCCTATCTCTTCTCAGTAAAGTTTTTCACGAATGCAATAATATTGGCTTTATATAATGCTCCTTAAAGAAATAATATCACACTCAGTTCTTCAGTTCTATAATTTATAACAAAACCAACTTATCACTCAATATAATAACCTCAGTACAGTGAAATGGGGCAAAGTATGATATAAAGGTGCTGGAAGTATAAGTGGGACTTAGGGAACAAAGTTTCAGTTAAACAGAAGGAATAAATTTAGGAGAGTCATCATATATCATAGCGGTTTGCTCCCTGGTCCCACGTGCTGCACCGCCCCCACCCCCAGGCACACTGAGCCGACCACCCAGACCGGGTGTGGTGGTGCACACCTGTAATCCCCAGTGCTGGGGAGGCTGAAAACAGGAGGATAACTATGAGTACAAGCTTCATAGTGAGACCCTGTATTAAATATATAAATGAAAAATAAATAAATACATAAATTGTATATCACAATGACTAAAGTTAGTAATGTATATTAAACATTATTAGGAGATTAGATTTTAAGTATGCTCAGTATTTAAAATATTAAGTAATGAATAAGTTAATATCTTGCCTTATCTATGATATGTATATACAGATAGATATAGACATAATAATAATATTGAACCTTTATAGTGTTAGTGCATTGATAATTGTCAGTGCACTATAAATGTCAGCGCATTGATCAATTTAAAATATTTAAAATAAAGGAAGTTATGGCCAAAGTATGTTACACATATGTATGAAAATGTCACTATAAATCCATCATTGTATATAATTAACAAGTACTAATAAGTGATCAAAATTAAAACAAACATTTAAAAGACATGATACTCTGAAGTGCAGGTTCCCTGCTTCTGATTTAAGTATTTAGGTAAACTCTCAAATGTGTGCACAAATATGCATATATATATATATATATATATTCATAATATCGCGGCATGTTTTGAAATAAAACATGGAAAAAAATCAAATTGTTCATGTCCTAAAATAACCATGCCTTATCTGAAGTGGGACATGTTATATGGCATTTAATTAATTTATTTATTTTCATTTATGTATTTTGTACAGGGTCTCACCATGCAGCTTGGACTTGGAGTGATCCTCCTGTTTTTAGCCTCCCCAGTGCTGGGACTGCAGGCGTGCGCCACCACCCCTGGTCTCAGTCACTGGCTCAGCACACGCCGGGGAAGGAGCTGGTGTAGTATGTAGGACTGGTGCTTGCCAAAGCAGGTGCTTAATCCACTGAGCTATCTCACTGGCCTTTATGGAGCACTTAAAACTGAATGAATTATCAAATACCACAATGACAAATATAAAAAAAGATAATCTAAGTGCTGGTAATATATGAAACAACTCAAACTTCCATACGTTGATGGTGGAAGGGAAACTAGAACCTCAAGTCTGCCTCAGAAGACTGTGTGGTAGTGTTTACTGATACTGACACTATGATAGAGGATACAAATAATAAGATGCTACATTGACACTATGAGTTCATATCATACAATATACAAATTCTACTCCTACGTCTATAGGTACAAATTATACATAAAAGATATGAACAATAATCTCTACAGCAATATATTTCCTAATATTCTAGAATAGGAAAACAACCCTATATCCACAAATAAAACATATACAAATATCTGGTGGTGTATTCATACATTGGGAGGGATAGCAGAATGCCTCAGGAAAGGTGCCTAACTGCACACAGTAACAAGGAGGAAACTCACCAAGTTTGATTTCGTTTATATAAAATTTAAAAAGAGACAAGAATAATTAATCTATGCTGTTTGCCATCAGCACATGGACAGGGAGAGGAATAGAACCTATCAGGGGGCCAAAAAATGGAGGGGCTTGGGATGTATTACTTCAGGAGATAAAGGCAACTGCACAAGTATGCTTATTTCATTAGAATTCATCAAGACATACATTTACAGTTCTCATTGTTTTTCCTAATAAATAATTTAATAATTGCTCACCTGACAAACTAATCTAACTAAACATATATTTGAAAAGTTACAGAAGTATATTGATCCAATATGATTTCACAGGAATTTTAACAACACAATAAAGTACAGTTAAACACTGTTCTACAGAAATTCTGGAGGGGACAGAAGTGGGATGAGAGAACACCATTTTTGCTACCTGTGTGACACCATGTTTCTTAAAAGAATGAGATCTAAAAAATAAGACAAAATGTTAACGCATGTCAAATTTGGATAAGTGAATGATTGCTTTCTGGATGTTTTCTGTGTTTCAAAATGCAAACCACATAGAAAGCTATCACTTTGGGTTCTACACTAAAGAGAAATTTAAAAATTGCATTTAATAAAAAAAATTCATAATCAATTTACTCAAATCTGGATGATGACTAATGCTTTTTCTAGCAAGTTATTGGAGGTGGCTGATGCTTGTTTATTTCAGGTTGATTTTATGTATTAATACATTTAATGTTCTTGTAAAACCCTAGGGTATACTCAGTGTACAGAAAAAAATAATACTTTGGTATTTACTAAATAAAACTGGAAGGCTTAAAAATGAACTATGCTAAAATCAGTAAACATTTGCCAGAGTTAAGTGGAAATTATAATTAGGCTGTGTATGTGGAGAACACATATTTTTAAACTATTGTATAATATATGACCCAAGACCACTGTATGCCTCCTTTATATCTTTACCCAGGACTGTAGTAAAAACTAAAAACATGGCTTGTAGGTAATAATGACTGCAAAGGTACAACTGTCAGCCCCACGAAGCTACATTATAAACGCATCCACTAAAAGAGAGTAACTAATTCCAGGAATACTTAGTCCCTTGTCCCAGATATTTTACATCGTTAACTTGGAAATGGGCTCAGTGGGTAACAAACTCGTATTCCAGATAGTTTTGGAGGTTAACAGAGTACTTTGTCTTTACGAACTTGTCCAAAACCTGAAGAAATGAAGCAAATATAAGAAGTCCCAAGTAGCTTTTATTTAAAAAAAAAATCCTTTAAAAGCAAGGGTAGGCTTGAACGTTTTTTATAAATACTTAGCTTGAGGGAGCTAAGCCTTACACGTGAGCGTCCTTCTTGTATGTCACAAGCTACTTTATTAGCATTACAGTGTTTTTTTTTTTGCTAGAAAACCTACACCATTATAAGAGAACATACAATATTACACCCCATTGTGTTAAACTATTCTTCTACAAAATGAAAATCACTCATGAACACAGCTGTACAAACCTCCCTAAGAAACTGGTGCTTTGTTATTTAGTGAAAACTAAATCACAAGAACTCCTTTTTAAAACAAAGATTCAACTCCCACCTTTCAGTTTTTCCTGTCAAGGCTAACACTTCTCTTTTCAAACATTTCATAGACAAATGATTTTGCTCCCCACGTGTCTTCTCAAGTTGACCAATGCATATCTTTTTGAACTCTAATCAGGATATAGTATTGCGTCATTCTCTGAAGTGCAGATTAAAGAAAAAACTTATTCAATGGCTTCTGGGATTTTTTTAAAATCATAAATATCCTTCACATCTTCTTTTAAAGATAGGCTATCAAAAAGTTACAGAAAAATCAGGAAACAAAGAAATAGAAAGCTTTAAAATATTTCCACATGGTGATAGGATCCATACTTCCTGAATTCCAGAGCTATATCATTTCCAGAAGAACTCTATGCTTCAGAACTTAACAGTGCAATCAACTGCTATCTAACACATTGCATATTAGCATGTAAATTTCCTGAGACATCAAATTATATGTATATATAAACATACATACATACAAACACACATTTAATCATTTGTATATATATATCCATACCTGCATTTTACCCAGAGTCAGAGCAAGAGAAAGAGCACTATTATTCAATAAATGACTGATACGTGTCCCATCACTTTTTATATTTGATCAATTAACCTTTACATAAGCCTATAAATTACTATTCTCGCTTTTATAACATGCAAGACTTACCTGCAGTTAGTACAAGTCCTATGAGGCAGAGCACACATTGGAACTCAGTAAAGTAAAAGTATGATGGGGTTCTTCCGACACGGCATGCTGAAAATACATTTTAGATAGACTATAAGCGTTGCTTAAAGCATGCTTAACATAGAAAAATTTCATCCTGGCACTGGGAAGAAACATAGCTAGTTTGTGAAACAAAATCTGATTTTATTCCCAAAATTTCAATATGGCAAAGGAAAAGTTGCTGTGAAGATAATTCTTAGTTGAATATGTTCAAAATGTAATTCCTTGGTAATCTGGGCTTTGGCCAACCTAGATCAAAATCATAGATATTTTACCAATGCCAAGTTTTCAGAGAAACAAAAAAAAAATGCAATAGCAACAGATGCATTCTCTCTAGACATTTGTGTTGAGCCTAGCTATCTCCAAAGCCTGAAGAAAAGGGAGATTTTTATACTTCACTTTTATGAATATTAAATTCCTGGTTTCTCTTAATGTCATCCAACTAAGTAAGAGACCATGCTCACTCCCTGAAAAAGGAAGCAGTTAAAACTACTGAGAAGGAAAGAAAAACTAAGGAAGAAAAAGAAGAGTGAAATGCAAAAGGAGAAAGGAAACGAACAGAAAGAGCTAGAGAAGAGCCCATACAGTCACGGTCCTCTTTACAAGCTAAAATTCTAGTATTTTAATTCTTCTTGTTCAAGGAAAGAATACAGACAGCATTCTTTCATTTATTTTACATTACATTAACATAAACTTAACAAAATTAAGTCACACTTCAGTGAAAAGTTTTTCTCAGGATGATAAACCGCACTGAGACAACTGCATGGAGTATATCAAAGGAAAGAAACTGCGTAACTCAATACAGATGAAGAATTCAGTCTATGAAGTAAATGCTTTTCCAATAGATGAAATAAATGTCTATTTTTAAGTCTGAAAAGGAAATCTCTGTCTTAAAATAAAGTTGAGTTCATTCTAGGTGAATAAATCAGCAAAAGTTTTCTAAACAGTGGCAAGTAGAGAGGTCTTCCCTTATGGACATTAGCACTTGCCCTAAACGAAATATATTGCTTCATAATGTCACAAAACGTCATGTTAAAAGTAGGATTGAGATTTGCCTTTTAAGGTTTTTTTGTTTACTCTAAACTGTTTTAGACATTCAAGGAGGGACTCAAAATAAGTACTCAGGACCCAAAGATTTAATTTTCTTTTTGAAATTGATAACCGCTATTTTGGAGAAATTTTAGTAAGAAAGTTGGGAAGCAAGTAGTCTTTCTGTGTCTACCCTTCTCTGTCACGAACATCGCTATCATTCACACACTCTCCACTATTCTCATTCTATGCATTGCTGTGTTGAATTTGCTGTCACCATAACCAATATTGATTTATTACCATTAATGAAAGCCCAGCATTTGCAATATACTTCAGTCTTTGTTTTCTACAATTTTATAGTTTGTATTAAGGCATAATCCCATATATCTACAATTGTACTCATACAGAGTCGATTCAGCAATTCTCCGTCATCTTTTCCTCCCCAGCTGCCCTGACAACCACAGATCCATTTTACTGCCCCCATATTCTTTCATTTATCCAGAATCCTACAAAACTGGAACTATACTATATATTGCCTTCAGTCTACATTTAAAGATCTTCCGTGCGCTTTTGTGAGTTCATAGTTCATTTCTTTATATTATTGAATGATATTCTGTTGGCTGGACGTTTTCTACAGTGTTAAGCATTCACCTACGGAGTGATACTTGGGTTGTTAAACAACCAAGTTAACATGGTCAAATCTGGTAAAAAGAGGGCTAGACAGGCAGAAGCCTCCAGTACATCGTCAATATATAGGAGACTCTGGGTTCAATCACCATGAAAATCAAAACAAAACAGAAGTTAGCTACAACATTTTTGTGGGCTTCACTCCACTGACTAAACATTCGGCAGTCAACTTGCTCAATTATATCACAAGATTATGTTCAACTTTGTAAGAAACTGCCAAGCTGTCTTCAAAAATAGATGGACGGTTCTGCATTCGCACCACCACTGAATTAAGTCCCACTCTTCCTTCCCCTCACCATCATTTGCTGTTATCATGTTTTGGATTTTAAACACCCTAAGTCATCTCTGTAGCATGGTGTTTTCGTTTACAATTTCCTTATTAACATACAATACTTAATATCTTTTCATGTGCCTGTTGCTTGTAAATCTTATTTGGCAATGTGTTTGTTTAGAATTTTTATCCACTGTGCAGTTATGTCACACAGTAAGTCCCCGGCTAAGGAACACTAGTGTTGTGAATTCTCACACTTAGGAGCAGACCTCAAATTGTGAACACTTGTACATGTGAATGAACTGCAGAAGTAGCTCACTCATCTGCTGAACAATGTCACAATTATGCTGTTGTGTGCTAACTGTACAGTGTGATAGTATTTATGCAGTATTTGTGTGTGTGTTTTGCTTTATATTGTATATTTGTATCAATGGTGATTAAGACTCATTTTGTCAGACTTATTAATAAGTCCAACTTCTAAACACCCCACTTCTGGACGATAACTCCTTAATGAGTGGAGGATTAGTGTGTATTTTCTGATTACTGAACTTTAAGATACCTTTGCTTATTTTGGGGACAAGAAATACATCAGATACATGTTTATGAGTACTTTTTCCAAGTAGGTGGCTTTTCTTTGCATTCTCTTAATGGTAGCATTGACAAAGTCTGCTGCTTTTGCATGTTAATGAAGCCCTACTCATGAATATTCTTCTTTCATAGATCGTGCTTGTGGTATTATATCTAAATATCATTGACAGACCAATGTTACTTAAATCTTTCCCTGTCTAGTTCCAGTTTTATACTTAATTCTATAGTCCAGTTAAAGTTCATTTTGTGAAAGTAAAATGATTTGTGTCTAGATCTCTTTTTCTTTTTTAAATAAGATGTGGGTTTCCAGTTGTGCTGTATGGTTGAAAATTCTCTGCTTTTCATATAAAGCTGCCCCTCCTTCTTTGCCAGTGGTAGCTGACTATTGGGAGTGTTTCTGAGCTGTCCATTCTGTTCCAGTGATCTATTGGTCTGCTGTTTCAGGACCGCCATGTTTTCTTCATTACTGTAGCTCAGTGTTAGATCTTGGACTCTGGGAATGTCTGTACTCTGATTTTATTCTTCTCTTCAATATTCAGGAAATATTGTCAGTCTTTTACCATTCCATACAAATTGAAAAATCAGTTTGTCACTGTTCGTGAAATGCTAGGATTCTGACTAAGATGGTGTTGAATTAATACACAAAATTAAGAAGAACTGAAATTTTAGCAATTCTTCATCTGTTAGTACAGAATGTCTGTTTATTTAGATCTTTGGTTCTCTTTCATGAGTATTTTATTGCTTTCCTAATAATAGTCATGTAGACATTTCCTTAGACTTATACCTAAGTACTTCTCCTTTTTGGAGCTAATATAGATGGTAATGTATTACTAATTTCAAATCTTAATTGTTGGCTGTAGGCATAAGGAAGGTCATTGATTTTTGCATGTTAATCTTGGGCTTCCTTTCCATTCTTAGGTGGTTTCACTGTTGTTTTTTCCTTGAGGTTTTTTTATGATAATAATTTCCTCTGTGAAAAAATTTATTTTTTCTTCCCAATCTGAATGCTCTTTATCCTTTTTTTTCTCTTTATTTCCTTGTTTTTCTAGCCTTAGTTAAGACTTCCAGCATGATGTCAAATAGAATTGATGAGGGGACATCCTTATCTTGTTCTTCTTAGGAAGGGAGTGTTCAGTTTTTCACAAATGGTTGAACCTAAAGCAAACATTCATGTAACCAACAACCAGATGAACCAACAGAATACTTCCAGGCTAGCACGGGCTCCTGAAATTCTCACCTCAACATACCATCTAACTATAATTCAGTTATTATCCTAATCTTTCTTGTAATTTTAGTTCTTTCTTCCAGAGATGCTATACTCTGATGCTATAATTCATTATTCATTTATGTCTGTATGTTTTCTTCACTGAACATTGTGGTTGCTATACTGTGTGCATTTTCACTTCTGTCATGGAGATGATCAACAGAACTGTTAAGTGAATGACATTATTTTCCATCCCTTTCACAAATTCACACCAATGAACAGAATACCACTATGAACTTGCTAAATTTAAGTAAGTTTTTAAAATTCCATCACATTTGTAAAAATAAAAATTAAATTTTGAAGTAAGAAATACCCATTCTTCATCAATGAAAAGAACTTTAGTCTTTCTACAAGGTGTCCTTATCTGACCAATGAAAAACTATTTGAACATCTAAGTCCAATAACAAAAAAGCAATATCTTTCTACGTATGTCATTTCCAGTAAATATATAGTTGCCTTAAGTTCCAGTTGCAGATGATCAGGAGTAGGCATAGTTTTAGTGGTCTTATCAGAATGTTCTATATGAAAGGATCAAACTTTAACCTAGATAATATAGAGATTTCTCACCGCAGATCACTTTGACCACTCTATCAATATGAATGTCACATTCAATCCTGTAAAGGTTCATGTGTTGATTTTGAAAAAAATTTATCCCCAGATCTGTTGATTTGCTACTACCTAATTTCGCCTACTAAAGATCAAAGCAATGCTCTATCATTGAGTTCTTTCATCAAAGAACAAACAAGGCTAAGAATTAAGATAAATCGAAAATCTTGGCAATTTACCCAGTAATATCACAAAACAAGTGCTTTATTATAAGGATGGCATGCTAGACAACATTCCAAAATAAAAGTAAGAAGAACAAATTATTGTTTTACAAGTAATTTTCCCACATGTACACTGGCTGCAATTGCCATTCTATATACCAATTTCTGAACGCTAATTGAGTTTTGTGTTTCTATACACTCATTAAGGCATATCTTTTAGGTTTTTCTTAACAGAGTATAGTGTTTAAGTATGCTAACTCCTCAAAATTGATATATTATTTAATAAATTATGCGTACAGTTGAATCAAGTTCAGTTTTGCTATAAAAATTGAAAAAATAACCTAATTCTTCTTTACTGGGTGATTTTCATTAATCATAGTAAGATTGGCTTATTCTCAGATTTAAAGAAACACGAAAATAAAACAACCACAGTGTAAAGGGAAAAGATCATTATATCACCACGGTAGATATTATTTTGAGTGAAATCATCGTCCTTTCCTCAGAATACAACATTAGTCTCAATATTTCTTCACCAGAAAACATAAGTGAAAACGATCATTTTGCATTAAATATTAACCTAAAACATCACCCTACATGATTAGCTTATAAATGTTATAATGTGAACCAGAATGTACAAGTTAGTGATCTGAACAAGTGCATATTTTATAGAGAAAGAAATACACAGTTTTCCTAACAATATTTTATGCTAAACTCTGAGGAAAATATAATAAACAACACCCCCCAAAAACAGAAAGATGTAAAACACAGAGCACTGATAATTTAGAGTTTAGTTCACTCTCCCAGCACTGGGGAAACAGGCTGTCTTACAATGCCTCTTTTCTTTTCTTTTTTTTAATTGTTTATTAATTTGAATGAGAAAGAAATAGCAATGAGACAAACAGGTTAGTAGGACAATTATAATAATTAATACTTGCACATCGTTGCCTTTTTTTTTTTACATACTAGTTAAATGTTATTTCATTAAGATTAGGCTTGAAAAACAGACACAAACTATTTCCACTTCTACTCATCCCTTTTTTTTTTCAAATCAAATTGGTAGGACAGTTTCAATAATTAACACATTGCATATATTCTTCC